>QNQO01003563.1:0-55029 GCA_003290165.1 Berberis thunbergii | reverse complement strand
GTAAGACTTTGGTGTTTCTTGTCAAGTCATTTTCTACTTTGTTCTTCTCACAACACTCTGAATGCATCCAAGGAACTATTAAGTTAATCAAATCAATATATGGGGTTTAAATGTTGTATAATCTGTTTTTGCACAACTTTTCATGATGAGAAATGAAAACTATCTCCACAACCCAGATAGGTGCGAAGTTCCCTACTAAAGGTAAACAACTGTGTAGTACTGTAAAACCTTCTATCTACTATGTAGCTAGTAGTTTCTGATGCATGTACATCTAAATACAATTACCTAAACTAGCATATGATTTACAGAAAACCCACCACATACACTGTTAAGTTTATTATCAATTTTAGAATATCAAGTAAATGCCCATTTGTACCATGTCAAAGCTGAGTTATACATGCACTTGCAAACTACTACTACTACAACACAGGACTTGCATGACAAGCTGAGAACAAAGAGATGAGTGGTTGACTTGAGTATAAGGGTAGGGACAGTCATAATAACATTGCCCTGAACGCCCATTTAATGAATTACTCGTTCATCAAATCACCAGCTCATCTCCTAACTCAGTTAATTAAGTTAAGCAACCTAGCTACCAATCTTGAAGAAGAAAATAATAACAATAATAATAATTGAAGATCACACACAGCTCCTGATGAGTACAAACCTAGCTAATTACATTATGTTATGAACTGACCTTTTTGTGATGAAGTTTTTGCAGAATTGGAGAATCAAGCAGTGCACTCTCAGTACCAAGGTCAGAGTGGATCAATTTCTGGATGTTTTGTAGCCTGGCAAGACACATTCAAGTCAAGAACAGTGGATTATTGAAGATACAGAACTTCATCAAGCATATACCATATATTTTCGAACGTGTATTAAAAACTCCAAGCATAAACTTCATATAGCATATACCATACAAAACTTCATCAAGCATAAACTACAATTCCTATTCTAAATTATAATATATATATGTATATATGTGGACATATATACATATATACATTTGGTGGTCTTCTATTCCTTCAGACAATATTATGTGGAATGCTGTAATCAGGGTGTTTCACTTCTAAAGCACCAAGTGAAGAGGAAAATTAAAAATTCGCATGCATCACATATATTTTCTTTCTCAAGCAATATATGGATTTGTATCTTCTTCTGAGAAAAGAAAACTCATAAAATGACTAGATATTCAAACCCTCAACTGTAGTAACTTAATAAGAAGACTGACCAAATCCACCATAAGACACCCATAGGCAGTTACCTCATCGCTAAAAGCTATATCATCACAGGTTTTCTGTTTATGTCTCAATTACTCCTACTCTTCACTATTTTAATAATGGACTGTTTATCCTTAGTGCACACTATGCCACACAGCTAAGATTACGAGACTCGGAAAAAAAAAAATACACCCAAAAGGCCCAAAACTAGCTATAACTTGTAGAAGGTACCTGCCTGTTTAGGTGTACATATTATAAACAAGAAGGTTTCCTGTACTCTCTCGTAGAACCTAGATATCCAAGCTATAGATGATACTACAATGCTTCTTAGCATATTCAGACGCAGAACCGATAATGATATATACAAAGTAATAGGTGACATAGCTCGGGATACTTTCTAGGACTGTTATTTCTGAATCCTATGTGCATTTAGTGATCATACAAATGTTTCACTCTTATTAACAAGAGTATACGTTTCTGCCATAACAAGAACTTGAAAACTTCAAACGTAGAAGAGGTAACATAAAACTGGTGGGTTTTCCTACATGGCCTGATGTTTGAAACTATTGAGGTCAAACATATTCCCCAAAAATCGACAATATGGAAGAGGAATTAATAAATTATATGTTTGAAACAACTCTCTTATTTCTTGAATTCGCTGAACAGTTTTACTCTTCACATGTTCACCTCTTGTTTCATTGAGATGTCAATTTGTACTTCTAAATTCTAAGTTCTAAAACCATCACAGTTCTAACTTATACGATTGACTGCTCTCTGTTCTAACTAGGCATTCTTCTATATGAAATGCTTTATGGATACACACCCTTCAGAGGAAAGACGAGGCAAAAGACATTTGCTAATGTTATGCAGAAGGATCTCAAATTTCCTGGAAGCATTTCGGTGAGACTTTACAGATCACTTATGTTCATTCCTTGTACTATTTCAGTAACATCGATGAATTCTATGCAGAATAAAAGAATTTCGATCACAACAGATATGGTCAAATATGCAAAAAGGGAACTAAGACATATAACAAATTCATGCTCCAAATAAATAGACAGGAGAAGAAATGAACAGAAATACAATTTCTTCATATGACAATCCATAACAAAGACTTCATCAACATATAAGTAATTAATAACCACGATAATAGTAACAGAAGGAACACTAATTGAAAATTTGAAATTAGTTGCCCACTCCCTCAAACAGGTAGCCTCACTCATTTACAAAAATTCTAACTGTCGAGGTAATGGGCGAGGAAACCAGCGAGGCATGGGAGGGAGGGAGGGAAGACCCTACCTCCCTCTCGCGGTGCGTGCTTTCCCTCCTTTGCACGAATCGCGAGGGGGGATGGAGGGTCCTCCCCCCTCCCTCACTGGTTTCCTCGCCATTTAGATTGACTCAAATATTTACTTCTAAGAAGATTGTGTACTATTGTCCGTCATGATTGGTCTCATATACTATGTATGTATGTTTAGCCGGTTCATGATTTGAATCCACGCATATACTATGAATGACTAAGCAAATAGAATTTTACCATTGGATTTAAAACTATCAAAACTGGTAGATCTAGTGGTTAAAACCTTGTGATCAGAACAAACTTCAGTGTATAAACCCATGAAAGAGGGGATGATAAATGCTGTAACATTTTCAACTGTAAGGAAGGAGCACGTCGAAGATGCACATGATAATGATAGGAAAGTTTAAATTCAATCACTACGCAGACATACCAGCTAGACAAGCGTCACATAGAGCTGACTTAATTTATTTCTTACTCAACAAAATTTATCCCTTCAACGGTAGATACTGGTGGGTTACCTCACACACAGGGCACAATGGTGTGAACATTCACTTACAGTTCAATATTTTCACCATTCAATCAAGTCAATGCTGTTAATTTTGAAGACTGGCAGCATGTTTCTGTCAAGATGCTATAAATCTCCTAGATGATGGATCAATACAGCTTGTAAAAAAATCAAAATGAATTCCACTTCTATAGTAAAAATTGCTATCGTGGTTCAGATAAATGTCAATGACGGGGATACAATTATATCTCAATAGATCGCTTGCAGGTCTCAAGTACTGAACAAAGATAATGCGATGATCATGCTCACTTGCTCAAATAAATTATGCAGTCAGGACTTTTGTGGCCAACCATATATTCAATTCATTAATCACTATAACAATTGAAAACAAATAAAAGAATTCTGGAAGCAACAAAATACCATCAAAACACAGTTGGAAAGTTTGTACTCGAGCAATGAGGGGAGTTTAACAAGAATACTAATTATAGAACAAAATGCTCAAACAAAATGCTCATTGTAAAAAAAATAATCATCGAACCCTAATTTCATCCTAAATAAAAGAGAACCCTGATGAACCCTAATTTCATCATAAATAAAAGAAAGAGAGAGAGTACATTTTCGGTTGCAGTGGGTGATCGATTTTGAAGTCGAGGGAAGTCGATTGAAGTCGAGGGAAGTCGAGGGAGGAGCAGGGAAGTCGAGGGAGGAGCAGGGAAGTCGAGGGAAGGAGAAGGAGCAGGGGGGAAGTCGAGTCGAGGGAGGGAGCAGGTCGATGGAAGTCGAATGGAGGGAAGCAGGTCGAGGGAGGGAGCTTCGATTTTGTGAAATTGTGAAGTCGAAAGGAGGGAACGTCGAGCCCCAAAAATAGCCCGCCCTATTTTTTTTTTCAGCTTTTCATGTAGCCACGGTTTTGAGCCGTTGCTAAAGCTAGCCACGGTTTAAAACAGTTGCTAAATTATTTTTTGCAACGGTTTTGAGCCGTTGCTAGATCTAGCCATGGTTTAGAACCGTTGCTAAATTTTTTTGTTGCAACGGTTTTTGAGCCGTTGCTAGACGTATCCACGGTTTACAACCGTTGCTAAATTTTTTTGTTGCAACGGTTTTGAGCCGTTGCTAGATCTAGCCACGATTTAGAACCGTTGCTAAATTTTTTTGTTGCAAACGGTTTTGAGCCGTTGCGAATACTGCCCACGGTCTGGAGCCGTGGCTAATATTAGCCACGGTTTGTAGCCGTGCCAACTATACCAACGGTTGTAAACCGTGGCCAGGTTGTTTTGTACCCACGGTTTAAGTCGTTGGTACTTATAGCTACGGTTTTTGGCCGTGGCAAATACACCAACGGTTTAGAACTGTGGGCAGCTCAGCGTAGCTAAATTGCTCTTTTGGTGTAGAGTTCACAGCAGGTATAGAATCCCTGGTGCTTTAAGGTTAATGTTTTTGGGCGATAGTCTCTGATAACCCCAAACGAGGGTGCATAGCTCTGTATAAGGCCATGTTTAGAGTGGGCCTGCACTTCCCTGTTCCTGAAATTGTTTGGGAATTTCTATAATTCTAGGGTATTGTTCTAGCTCAAATTGCACCAAAAGGGTGGAGGATTTTGATTGCCACCCTGTCTACCTAATTTCTAGATTGATTCATTCCATGGCTCATATAATGATGAACAACTGTGACACCTGCTGGCTGGTAAAACCCTCTAACTTTAGCGAGCATTTAGAGAACACAAAGAATTGTCAATGGTATCGCTTCTTTGCTTCTGTTCGGTCTGGATACTTTGGTCATGAGAACCGGTTAGCCTATCGCAACTTCAAAAACATTAGTAAGTCCTCTAACTTTTCTTGTTTGATGCCTCTAGCATGATGCTTATTTATGTCTGATGTGCCAATTGATTTTTCAATCAAGGGGCATGACGCGTTTGCTCTTTCTCACGAGGAGGAGAGAGCTAAAGTCATTTTTCTCTCCTTGACGCTAATGCCTCTTTTAGACGCACTTAGTGTTGCCTCTTTTTTACACATTGGTCTGTTATCCGACAAAGTTAGTAAGGTGGGTCGAGCGTTGACCGTTCCGAGTGGTTCTTCTTCTGGAGCTAGAGTGTTCAGTGCACAAAAGAAGATAGCTTCGAGGGAGTCCAATCCGTCAAAGAAAAAGGTTGTGGAACGGCTCACAACTCCAAAAAGGTTATGGTCGGGGTTGCCCAGGCTACCCTCTCTGCTTTGTTGTCTAACGCGGAGAAGGAGCTTGTCAAGCACTCCAGCTCTTTGATACATTTTTTGTGCTTCTGAGGAGATAATACCTGATGGCAGTCTACCTTATTGCCCTCCTCCACTTATGTCTTCTTTCTAGAGGGAACACCTTATCTTGCTGATGTGTACGACTTCAGCAGTCTGAATTAAGAGTAGCTCGAGTGTGTCAATGTTTGTCTTATTGAGGCCAGCTTTCTACTGGTGCTGACTGAGGCATGGATTCTCGAGCTCGCTATGCTTCCTTGCTGCCTACTGCCGGCAAAGGGAAGGGATTCATGGAATTTCCTTATTATTCAAAAGTTGCAGTTGCGACAAAGATGTGGTATTCACCATTCAGACACTCACGTCAACTTTTGCGACCTGGGTGTTATTCACCTCAACTCTGATGGTCGACATGTGCGGCACCAGGAGGTTGGTAAGATAACGAATCCATGCAACTTCTAAGGGGATCTTTTTCCCGTCTGGTTGATTGTCCCCCATTGGAGGAAAAGCCATGGGGGACCATCTCAATCAAGGGTTGAAGCAACTCATGCAGATAAGCTAATACTCGTTTATTAGTCATTGGCTTCTTAACTACACTTCTTGTTTGAAACAATGTGTTTGATTTTTTATCAGGGTTTGGCCCACTTGATGTATGTTGGGATGTTGAGCACTGAAGTGGACTATGTGTGAGACAAAGTTTATAACTTGGAGAGGTGTTTGTCGAGTTGCAATTGCAGCTTTCGATTGCCCTATTTGAAATAGATTTGTTGGGTAAGCAGTTGAATGTTTGTCTCGGCTTGGAGGCTCAGCTGCTGGAATTGCCACAAGAGTTTGGACAAGGCTTTGGCTGACATGGAAATCCAGTTGAAAGGAGTCCATGAGAGTCTGGATAAGGTCTTCACTGTCGGGACCGATTTGATGATCGAGCTCTAGGGAATTCAGGAGGATCGAGATAGGTTGGTAGTTGGGCAGACAGAGGTTGCTGGTGGTCTAGCATCTACCCAGAAGTCTGCTATTGAAATCCAAAGTGCTTCAAAGCACGAACGTGCTGAGTTTTCTCGGTTGAAGGAACTCAATGAAAAATGTTTGTTGCAGAGTGTCTCAACTTACTAGGGAACAAAACTCCGATAACGCAAGCCAAATTGCGGCTGAGCTGGTAGACGGTGAAAATGGCATGTCTAGGGTGCACGAAGAGATGTCTAGCATGAAGGCACAATGGGCGGTCGGGAAGAAAAAGCTCATTGATGCTATTGAGATCACTGACTTCAGCAAAGTTGTTGCTAGTAGACTAGAACTGCTAGATTACAAGGCGCAAGATCATGAGGACTGGGACCTTTCTGCCTACAAGGACGTGGCATTTACCCCACCTTGAGGAGGAGGTTTATTCCCCTTCTTCCTCGCCGAATAGCCCTGAAGCTGATCCGTCTTTCACAGAGATGACCTCCGATCCTGCTGTTCCAAAGTCTGTTATCGACCCTAAAGCCATTCTGGATTATGAGTTGTTAGAGGATGTTCTAATTTGATTCCTACTGCATGAGTCGTTTTGGATTGAAAGAAAAATTTTATTAACGAAAAAACTTTCCTTTTTTTTTGTCGGTGCTTGTATCTGTTGTACTTTCCATTTCCAATTCTTACTGAGTAGAGGTTAAGTAGGTGGGTATCTACCCCCAAGTAGGGCTTTAGTCTGGACTGGAACCCTTACTTGGCTTTGCCAAGCTCATGTTCTGTCAACAGTAATAATTTAATCTTCTGTGAGAGTTAAGTTGTAGGATGGTCACATGTGTTTGTGCAGATCGTGTTACCTTATTGATGTCATTAGTGTATCCCTTATTAATTGGTTTTGCGCAGGAGTTGTCGACAAAGCTAAGACTGTACTTCTTTGTTGGTCTCTAACTTTTGTAGTGGCCAATTGCTTGATAACTCATGTCTTGTTAAACTTTTGTAGTGTGCCTGCAGACTTGGCCATCCTAAGGAGGACATTGAATTGAAGGGGAGTTGCCTCTTCTTTTTGGTTTGGGATCCCATAATACACCCTACTCCTGAACATGAGTTACGTTGTTGAGGATTCACCTTCGCCCTAACAGGCTAGACCTTTTGCATATATTTGGCTCAATCTTGGAAAGGTCTTGAGTTGAGAATAAGTAGTTTCTGCCCTATTTGGGCTAATTTCATTTAGATCACAATCCTGAACAGGAATCAGGTCGCTGAGGAACCATCTTTGTCTGAATGGGCTTGGCTCTTGTACTCTTTTGCCTTAGTCTTTGAGAGGATTTGAGCTGAGAAGAAGTCTGTTGCAACTGTCTAGGCTAGATTTTTTTATTTGCCTCAATCCTGAACAAGAGTTGGCTATGGAGGAAACATTTTTTTTCCAAAATGGGCTAAGTTTATGTGTATATCTTGCTCAATCCTTGAGATTGTTTAAGCGAGGACAAGCCTTTTTTTACCTCTCCAGGCAAGACCTCATAATATGCATCAATCCTGAACAGAAGTTGGGCTGGGAGGAACCATCTTTACCCCAACGGGATAAGTTCCTATTTATATCTTACTTAATCCTTTAGATGATTCAAGCGAAAGAGAAATCTTCTTCACCCATTTGAAATAGATTACATAATATACCTCAATCCTGAACATGAGTTGGGCTTGCTGAGGGACCATCATTGCCTGAATGAGTTAGGCTTTTGTACTCCTCTAGCTCAATTTAGAGAGCTAGAGCTGGGAAAAAGTTTTTGGCACTTGTCTAAGCTAGACTTTATAATATACCTCAATCCGGAATAGGAGTGGGCTTGTTGAGGTTTTGACTTTGCCTGAATGGTCTGTGTTCCTTTAGAGTGGTAAGTTGTCCATGGACTAGGGCTCGATCCGATGAGTCATATCTTGGTTCCTTGACGGACTAGGTCATTTGTGCGGTGAGCTATTGTCACTTTCAGTGGAGTTAGGCTTAGTTGCCTGTACACCATTTTGGTCCCCATAGTCGGACCATGTCATTTTAGAAGCGGTAAGTCATTAATGGACTGGACTCGCCCACTTGCGATGAATTGTTCATGGACTGGATTCGGTCCGCGTGTGTGCCAACGTGGCCTTTTGTTGGACTAGGCTATCTTAGGAGCGATGAGTTATCCGGGGACTGGACTCGTCCATTTGTGGTGAACTATCCCTGTACTGGGTTTCGTCCTTGTGTGTGCCATCGTGGTCATGTGGTCGGACTAGGTATCTTAACAGCGATGAGCCGTCCATGGAGTTGACTCGCCCGTTTGTGGAGGATTGTCAATGGACTGGGTCCGATCTGAACTTGCAATGCTCTGGTTCCTTAGGCAGACTAGGTCCATTTTCGCGGCAAGCTATCGACATCCTGAATAGGACTAGGTTCGATTGTTTTTGAGCCATTCCGGCCCCTGTGTTAGGAATAGGCTTCGTTGGGCGATGAACCTCCGTGGACTATGCTCGACCGATCGTGTCATACCTCACTTCCTTAGGTCGGCCGCTTGTGGATCATTTTGGTCCTGTATTAGGATCGGTTCTTCCCCTGTAGAAGGAATTGAGTGTGGAGTAAAATTCTCTTTACTGATAGTTCTAATTCAAGAGCTCTACATGCAACTTTCACTGCTCCGTACCAGTAAGCCCTTGGCTTTTTGGTTCATTTCTTTTCGGGGGGACTTGAGACGTCATGGTTACTTACCCAATAACTTCATTGCCACATAGTGGCATTTTCTAGCGGAAGAATTATTTCTTCTTATATCATTGTCTCTCCGTTGACAGAGTATTTGTAGCACCCGTGTCGTGTGGAGACCACTGCTCCCTTTTGATGGAGCAAAGGTCTTCCTAAAATTATATTGTACGCCTACCACAATGAACTCCATCATATGTAATTTCACTGGTTCCCTTGATCGAGTAACTTTGAACACCGCTGAAGCCAACCATCACCTGGTTGTCCCGTTTTAACTTATCCTTTATAGCCGCTTCCTGTAGAATGCTTACAGGAATAATACATTGGCCGAGCTTCCCGTGTTCACCAGCGACCTTTTTCACTCCCTAATTGATAGTGCAATCGTGATAACTAGGGCATCCTTGTAGGAGGAATAGACTCCTTTGCATATCACGTTGTGGGCGTCAGGTCTGGGTTTGGGTGTTCTACCAGGGCGGTCTCCACAGTCGGTACATGTCCAAAATTCTTGGATTTCCTGTTTTCTTCACCGGTTGGATTTTTGGTCCATTGGGCGCCATGTAGAGGATGTAAATGACATCTACAATATTTTCTTCAGCCTCTACGGCCATTTCTTCCTTCTCTTTTTCTTGGGCCTGTTTCTCATCAAAATTTATGAATTCTTCGAGTCTTATCCTTCAAACCTAGCACTCTATCACAATCTTGAGACTTACCGGTCCTGGATGATGTGACCATAGTCCTTGTGATAGGAACAATACTTGCTCCTATCATGCCTTGAAGGATCACTTTTGAGCTTGGGAGGCAACTAGATGTCATCCTAGTTTTTCATGGCAGGGAGGACTTTGGCCGAGCTGGAATTGAGTGGAGTGTACTCAGTGAACCTTGTGCCGACGTAGTCGGTGGCCTTTTCAAATTTGGCCTTGTCGTTTTTCTTTCTCTTTGACATGTCCTCTTCGCGTCTTTTTTCTTTTCCCTTGTCCAGGGACATGGGGCCTACTTGGCTTCATTTTTGCCTCATTTCTTGGTGGCCAGCATCTCCTCCAAAGTGATATATTTTTGCGCACTTTTTAGCAAGTTCGCCATATCCATTGGGGGTTCCAGGGTGAGGTGGTTGTAGATCTGACCTCCTCGGAGGCCAGAAGTGAAGGCGGTGACCAACATGTCGACATTGCAACCGTCGATTAAAGTCAGCTCGTTGTTGTAATGAGTTACATACTCTTTAATGGTTTCGCCTTGCTTTTACTTCAGACTTAACAGGTAGTGAGGCCCTTTACAGATTTGCTGGTGATAAACGCATTCGCTAAAACCTGGAACGATTCGATAGATCTTGGTTGAAGATTGTGGAACCGTGTCAGTGCAACCTTCTTCAGGATGGTGGCGATAGTTCTACACAGGATGGCTTCTAAACTTACTTTCAACGCCATACGTGGTGGTAATGGCGCAAGTGATCTATCAGATCTAATGTTCTGTCATAAAACTCGAGCTTTGGAGGGACAAACATCTTTGACAGGGGCACTTATGATCTCATTCTAGAAAGGAGGGATAGTGAGGTCTTACAAGACATCTAAATTGGTTTCCCCTAGTCGGAACAGGTTTCAACCATGGTACGGTTTGTTTTTGGGGTGTGGTCCCCGTGATCCATGTCGTTCCTTAAGCTCTCCTGCTGGCTAGCTATTTGTTCCTCTTTGGGGAGGTTCTCACTTTTCTCGATGCGTTTTTGAATGTCCTCTCTTATGTGTGACATCCCCGGATCTCCACCACTTTCGGGTGACTGGTGTCGATCCTGAGTAAGCCTTTGCACAACCCGCGTTAGGTGATCCATATGAAGCATGATTTTGTCTATGCGTGGGGTTAGCTAGAGCCGCCTCAGTGGCTGGGCCACACGACTACTCGTCTCCCTTGGTTGGATCAGTTTGACCATGTGGTGAGGCTTTTTTGGTTGGTTGGTTATCTAGTTTGGTGTTGTTGAATGCTCAAGATCTTGTATTGGTGATCATTTCGATCTCGATGTTTTGCTTAGCTAGTTATAACTTTATATGTTCATTTAAGGGGAATTTTATTTATTTCCCATGAACGACGCCAAACTGATGTGTTCATATCCGTCCTTGCTGACTACCTTGATCTCGAGCCTGCAAAAATGAGTAGCAGTTAACCTAGGGACCACCAAGGTGGTGGCTGAAGGCATTCCGATGCTTAAGTTAGATACTGATGCAAGGAATAGTAAAGGCTGTATGTAAATTGCAATGTGTATGCGTATCTTTCTTCTTTCTTTCACCTATCTCTTATAGCGAGTGTTTCCTTACCAATTGTCTATTTTATCCATGGTGTGATGGAAGGAGGAGATCTCGCATGAGATCTTACAAGTGCATGACTGAGTCTTTTTGGCACTTGGCTTTATTTAGGACCCAATGTTTGATTGGGCTAAGAGTTGATTTCACGCTAGTGGATCTCAGGTCTGTGGCAGCTTTGAAAACTTTGTTCGGCCCTTATTGTCTTGGCCAAGCCCTAAGATCCGTGCCTTTTGGGGTGGCGCTTGGGCTTGGGATCCTGACTTACGGATTGAAGGACAGTTTGTGAATGGTGGTCCCTAGCACACTCCAAGAAAAATGCTCATTAATAGCGTTTCAAAAATGTTGTGTCTGCCGGAGCTATAGTAGATACAGGGTCTATTATAGCATTTTAAAAATGCTATTGTAAGCTGACTATTTATAGCGATTCTGAAATGCTATAGTAACAGTATTTATAGCGTTTCTGAAACGTTATAGTAAGTCTATTACAACATTTTAAAAATGCTATTGTAAGTTGACTATTTATAGCATTTCTAAAACGCTATAGTAACAGTATTTATAGCGTTTTTGAAATGATATAGTGATTGTATTTATAGCGTTTCTGAAACGCTATTGTATAGTTACCAATAGCATTTCAAAAACGTTATTGTCTTCATTTGTTGATGTTAGTTTTTGTATCATTTTCTCTAAAGACGTCTGTCACAGATGATTTTACAACATCTGAACTAAAACTCACCTGCCAAGTCTTAATCCTGACTCCATTAGTGGCCCCAGTCAAATTTTGCTGAATCTACATGCACATCTGAAATGTGAGCTTCTGATTTCTCAGCTCCCAAGCTTCCAATACTGTCTCTCAACCAAAAAAATAAAGTTAATTAAGTCACAATGAGAAACTAATTGACTTTCAGTGAAAAAATAAACAGGTTAGAGTTAGAAATTCAAATCTGATTCCATGACCTGGTCCACAAGTTATGTCATTGGCTTGAACCTTTTGTGACCCACTTACTATTGAAATACAAACATCACCTTCAGTCCACAACAAAGTTATTGCAAAAGAACAATTAACAACATAACTCTAATTTTATGTTAACATATCATTTTTAGGCAAGATGTGGGAGTATTATATTACCTGTTCCAATAATACACTCTTTTATCAGAATGTTTTGGGTCTCAATGACATGAATTCAGCTATTCCCTAGTGCACTTACAATGAGATTCAGAGCTTGGACATTCACGCACTTTTGGAAAGCTAGATGCATTTGTTGTGCATCTTTGATCTCAATGTTGCTCACTTTCAAGTTTTGGCAACCAAGGAAGGTCACAACCTGCTCAAAACAATGCAAAATTAAATTTAAAAAGTTAAAGCCACCAGTTATCTTAAAAAAAGTTATAATGATTCATGTTACTATGACATTCAGAAATGATCATCACATACCGTTGGGGCATGAGTGCAAGGCTACAAGAAAAGCAAACAAAAACAATTGTTAGCTAGACCTTAATTTATTCCTAATTAGCTCAAGACTTAGTTGACATGATCCCTTAAAACGTAGAATGAGAGCAAGCTAAGGTGCAGAGTGAAATGAAACAAATGATATGGAAAATATGAGTTGCTAAGGAGTCCATCAGCCTTGACAACCACATTATCTGAGATATAAGTTCCAGAATTGAATGGGATAGACTAAGGTTCTTATCCTAAAGCCCCAGCCATACAAGTAACAGACATCATAATACTTCCCTTCATTTCCATGTCGTTGAAACCTCTCGTACGGTGCTATAGTCTTATAACCCATGCACCCATACACATAAACAACTTTCAAATGCTTTGCAACTATAAAGAAACTAGAAATCTTACTTGTCAACAAACCCAAAAATGAATCTCCAGGGACCATACATCGGCAAACTGAAACTAATTTAATCTTGCCCTGTGAAAATAAACACGGAGCAACACAAAAGAGACAATTGAGGGACTTCCCATCAGATTTACACAAGACATGAGCCTTTGACTAGAATGTAAATTGTTCCTCAAATTATTAATAGCAAGGATTTAACCATGATAGACAAGTCTCCATACCATCATAGACCTAAGGAACTAGGGGAAATCATCGCTATGAGAAAAAACCTGACGATTCAATTATGCCATCTAAAACAACTAACTGTCATGCAGAACTTTGACATGATTGAAGTTCAGGATTGACAACTTACAGTGATAATATTTTCCAGTAGAGCGAGCATCGATCATGACATTTCCTATAATTTCTGCATATATCTGAAAAACATAAGTCTAATCCATTAAAGTCCACTTCACACTCCATTTCTTAAGCATACGACATACTAATTGAAATACTATGCATTCTCACACTAGAAGAAACACAAAGTGTTATCAACAATGATTGTTATATCACTAAACATTAAGAATAATGTCATTCAAGAATATATCAGACTGAAGTTAAAGAGCCAGTAACTGTCAACAACTAATAAAAACTAAACAAACTATAAACAATAAAAACTGAAAACATACAAATCATCAAACAATAAAAAGTGAACAAACAAGATTCGAGTCAATAAGCTGATCACCTTGCATGCTGTATCAAATCCAAAACTTGTTGGAACCTCCTTGCATTTCAGGTCAACATCAATGGTCTTTGGGCATCCAATGACTCGAGTTATCAAATTTTTACTCCTATTAATCCAACAAATGTACATCATATCAGTGACATAACAGAGAAAGTAAAAAAACAAGTCTAGCTCATGCTGACTGAAATAAATAGAAGCAAAAACAAAGAAACAAAATTGCAAGACAGAGAAATAAAATAGCCTCACCTTAGCAATCCCCTCCCCTTCATTTTTCTGCTAGGGCCTTTGTGTTAGCCTTGAAACTTGTTTTTGCAACACTTACTTCAAATTCCTCCCTCTCTGCCTTTTCCCTCGCTTGTGGCTGTAAAATTTTATGCCAGCTGAGATTGGATGATGAAAAGAAATTCACCAAGAAGAATCTTACGTTAAAAAATAGATGAAAACCTAAAGAGCACATTTCATAGCAAAAGTTCACAGTTTGACATGGTTGGGGATTGAAGTATTTTCTTCAACCTTTTATCTTGATACCCATAAAATTATAATTTAAATATTTTTTTTCAGAAATGGAAATACTGATAAGTAATAGGATACAGTTAAGAAGTTAAAAAATCACCTCGGTATATTCTACCATACAAAAACAGAATGTATGAACCCAGTTTTGGAAATTAGAGTGCTTGAATAAACCAGTTTATATGTGACCTACTTCATTGCACCCTAGCAAATTAACCAACTATATTCTCTTTCATTTTACTTATATTTTTGTTTAGATTTCAAAAGAACTTCAAATCATTATTATATAATAATTATAGCTAGATTGTGATCACAATTGTTAAGAAACAGAAAGAAGTGAAAAACACCTTTGCTACAGCCTTTGGCGGATAATCGTTGTTTAACTTGGGATCTACACATGAAAATCAGTAAAATGGAGCAAAAGGATAATCATACAAGTCACCATATCCAGGTTGTAGTTAGATTCATAGTTGTGAACATTTTCCCATCACTTCCTTAGCAAACCAAATACAACTTAAATACTGAAAACTAATTTGTACAGATTAATCTTAATATACTTGCAGACACATGGAATGCATCTTATTGTTCCGCTAAGAATATATTTTATACATAGGGTGTTATTTATTTTATTTTTATAAATAACTACTTTAGAATATATTGAATACTCTAATTTATTCATATTGAATCCCAAACCAATATACAGGAAGTAGGCAAAGTAATGATATTTTCGAAGTTTAAAGTTATTATGACTGGTTCAAGACCAACCCTTCTTTTTTCCCCTTAAACTATCATTCTCATTCAAGTTTGAAAATAGTAGAGTAAACTATCAATTAGCATAAGCTTACTCAGGAGCATGATATCCGAAGGTTCCCAAAACTCAAGTCAAATGTAAGCAAGCTGCCGAGTCGGGTGACTACTTCTCCAAGCCCTATTATTCCTCTTGAAGGCAGGCAGTATGCATTTCATCATATTTTAGACAGAAAACATAAGATCTGAATGGATATGGAGAGAAGAATAACAATTCTCTCATCAATTCTATACTACGAGATTTGTTAACCTTTTTTAGAAATCCCATAGAAAGTGATCAAGCTCTTGTGGTAATTCATCATTGAGGGTAAAATACAACAAAACAGCTTACAGGTCATAAACCAAAACACAAAGAGAAAAAAAGGGTTGCAGGCTTCCTGCAATAAGAATTACCATAACAGACACTGATCCCTGCTTCACGAACAAACTGAAGAGTTTCCAGGCGTTCATCATATGATCTTGTAGTTATGATGTTAGGGTAATACTTTCTTGAAGTATCAAGGTTATGGTTATAAGTTGTCAACCCTGCCTTTTTGAGTTCCAAGGCTAGAAGTTTCTCTAGCATTCCTAAAGTGCAGCACACCTCCATGCCCATACCTCTATGAGAATTATTATCGAAAGGGTTGGTAAGTAAAAAATTATAAAGGCCAAAAGATTAAACAAGTAGAAATATACAACTTTATGTAGTCCATGGGCAGGATAACATTATTTGCTAACATACAAAAAAGCAACATTATTTCTAGATCTATGCAATCTTAGCACTTGAACATGTCAATTGGATGTTAGAGAAAATTTATGACACCTAGCGTAACAACAGTTCAAGACATGAAAGTCGATAACCTCATGTTTAAAAAGACACTTCTCTCAGGGAGAAATTTCCATCATTGATCAATTAATAAAAACCATTTCAAAATGGCATGGGTACATGGATATTGGACACAGGTGACTAAAACACTCACCAATACAAGTTCTCTTGAGGGATTCAGATATTATCAAACATTGAAAAACAAAATCTCCTTAGTCAAAGAACACGCAAAAACTCCTACTTACGACTCTAGATAATTCAAGCGAAGGACATCTTGCACAGTCAAGTAATAATTAATAAATATACAAGACCTGAAATAATCACACTCATCAAATATTCTCATAATGTTAAATTAGTATGCATGCTTAACTCTGATACTTATTGGTTCATATACATAGTGCTACTGCATACCTTGATCAGACTTTGACACTAACTCATGTTAACCACAAGAAGGAGAAGAGAGATTGGCAATTTTGCCTGACATTGGCTGGAAGATAAGTCGCAGGATTGATTCGACATTGTAAATAGAGATGCCCAGTGGTGCAAATGAATATTGTTGCTTCTTGAAAAGTAGCATACTGATTGGCTGTCACAAGAGAACGTAGCATGGGAGATTGGAGAATAAGAGCTCTGAGGCACCCATTATACACACACATACACACCAAAAAAAAGTAATAAATAAGTAAAATTTTCGAAAGTCTGCAAAGTGTTATATTCCCTTATATTTACACTCAAATGAAAGCACCTAATTTACACATTCTAATCTTGTCGTTTCATATATAGCAAGCTGAGTTTCTTGCACAACCAAGACATGTATTTGATCATGATGAATTGTACACGAGTATCTGAATGTG
Source organism: Berberis thunbergii (assembly GCA_003290165.1). NCBI lineage: Eukaryota > Viridiplantae > Streptophyta > Magnoliopsida > Ranunculales > Berberidaceae > Berberis > Berberis thunbergii. The sequence goes on along the minus strand of QNQO01003563.1, from coordinate 38,283 downwards.
CTGATGGTGTCCTTCCAACTGGTATTTGCAAAAATTTGCTCCTCCACCCCTCCCATGTGTCAAAAGTCCACACACATTGCTGCAATAAAGCCATCAATAGATCAGGATTAAACAGTGGAATGGGTCAACAAGAAGAATGAGAAGTTTAAGTTTTAAAATAGAATATTAACCAAAATACACAGTGCAGGTACAAAATACATATCATCATAGACAAACCTGAACATTTGCACCAAAAGTCAACCTATACTCTATGAATTAACATCTAGGTTCACACACACTAATGGGCACTATTCAATACAATTAAACCAACTAAAACGTGACAACTGACTTGGTTTCCAAACAAAAATAATGCACGATTTTTAGTCACAAGCACTGAGTTATGGTCACAGTTAAACTATGCAATTAGGATTGCAAACATTGTTATGTAGTAGTAAAGGAGTGAAATGCATAAGAACAGTTGAAAATATCATGTTGTTCGATTTCATGGAAATAAAATCAACAATTTAAGATATATTGTTAGATCTAATGTTATAGTGAAGCCACAACGATAGACATTATGTTGGTTCATTAATTTCAGTTAACCTAGACTCCAACAAGTTTTTGGCCTCCCCATTCTAGCAAAATCAATGCATTGTGATTCTATCATCAACAAAAGTATGATTACTTATCACCAAAATAATGATGCAGGTGATAAAAATCAACAAGAGTCAAGTACCTCAACAAAATCAGGTTCCAGGTAATCTACCTCAATGTGTTCATTGCCGCACAGGATGTTTAATTATTGCAATTGTCAGAAGGCATCAAAATGATTATTTATTCGAAGCCTATGAGAGTGTTTTCCATGTGAACACCTTTTAAGGTTTTCTTGAAAGATTATCAACATCACCTAGTTACAAAGTTTCATACAAATTTATCTTATAGTACTAAGAAACATATGTTAAGCTCCTCATAGGGATTTTATAAGTGATAACTACTAGAATTTCTTAAAGCAGCGATGCTCATAAATGTTTAGAGAAATCAGCAAAGTAGTACAAGATTAACAACGTTTGCAAATACAGTACATCCATACATTTCATGAAATGCTTTGAACCAAAGATATGGACTGTTGCACAGTATAGCGAGTCTTGCCAAAATATTATTTTAAATTGTAGATAGGACTGTTGCACAGTATAGTGAGTTTTCCAAACTATGAAAGAAATGGAATATTGCCACTTAGATTCTTCTTAAAAAAAAGTACAGTATATAATATGATAAATTTCCATTTGGGTTTGTTGACTCCAATAACTATTTTGCTAAATGTAAAGTAGATATTAGATGAAGGACAGAGAACTTGTGTAAGAAAGATACTAACCCGTATATTCCCATCACCCGAGTGGTCACATAACTGTTTTCAAAACATAATAGCTTTCCAGTCCAAAATCAAACACCTTAGGATTCCATTGTCGATCTAATAAAATGTTGTTGGGCTTTACACCTCGATGGACAACCTTTGGTTCCAAACCCTTGTAAAGGTAGGCCAAACTACAAAAACATGGTTAGTTGTAAATATTTGCCTAATACTTGTGTCGATACACAACTATAACATACAAAATTTAGGAAAGTTTCATTGTACCCTTTCGTTGTTCCGAGGATAATGTTCATTCTAATTTCCCATGTGAGAGGGCTGACATGTCCTACATCACCATGGAGCCATTGGTCAACATTACCGTTGTCTACATGCTCATACATGAAAATTTTGATCAATAAAACTAGATGGAGTAAAAATGTTGAAATTTAACCATCCTCAAATTGAAAGTATAAAATCAAGATGAGTAAACCTCCTAACTTATACAAAGAACAATTATTGACAGAAAAATGAATTGAAGTGATACCTATAAGCTCCCTCGACACAATCCCCTAGTAACCTCACCAAATTCTTATGTCTAACACGTCCAATTGCTTCAACTTCTACTTTGAACTCCTTCTTAGCTTGCCCTCTGAAAAATCATTAATTTCATTACCAAGGGAGTAGAAAGTGGAAAAATCTACATTGAGTTCTAGTTCAAAATGTAAATGAACATGACAGTGTTTTCTATTGTGACCATTTGGAAAATCAAATAAAGAATACAATAGGAACTAATAGAGTTACTAAAATAAAGAACAAGCATGTAATTCCAACAGAATTGCCATTCCACCAATCAACACTCCAATTGAAGTTTGTCTTTGAAAAATGGAAGTTTTTTTGAACTTGATGGCTAACTAAGTCTAATATGCCTGAACAATGCAACAGAAATGGAAAATTTTGTGAACTTGTCAAAAAAAAGGGGCACCAAAATAGAAGTTCCGTAGTCTAACATCAAAGCTTCCAGTTGGGTTTGAAAATTATCTAATTTAAAGCTTGTTGATTTAGTACTCCAAACATGCCTTACCAACATAACAACAAAGGCAAAATTGAAAAACCTTCCTTTTATTTCTAATAGTTAATACTGAGCATATCTATCCATTAATTTATCCCATTTGTTTCTAACTGGGTTTCTGTAGTTCATCTTGAATGAATGTGTTTCATTAATTCATCCCACATTTGTTTCCAATTATGTCTGTAATTCATCTTGAATGAAAGTCTCCTGCAAATTATGACCTTGAAAACATAAATTCAATATTTACAAAACAAACCAAAATTTGAAAAATGTGTACCTGTTATTGAACAAATTCTTCACTGCCACCAGCGTATTATCCTGCAAAACTCCGCGATAAACAATCCCATACCCACCTTCCCCAATCACATTCTCATCCGCCAATCCATTAGTAGCAGCTTCAAGCTCTCTCAAAGTTTACCAATGCCCCCATCCCAAATGCAGAACTTCCCATGGACCAGCGTCCATGAAAGCCAAATCTGTTGCATTTATCGACCTGTTTTCCCCACTGGAGTGCCTATTAGAGAACACCACCCTGTGCTCCATCTTCCCCATATCGATCTGGATCTCTGGTACCGTAAGTGGAGCTGGCCTCTGCTGCTACTGCTTCTACTGATGATGAGCTTAAGAAATTTCTTGGATATCTTTCGACACATTTGGTGATGGGTCTCTCACCGACATCCTCTTTTTCTTCGAGCTCATCGATTCATTCAAGGAGGACCTTTTGCATAGAGATGTGATGCAGAAGAAGGGTGTGAACAAAACCAACACTATAAACGCTCCCACACAAACCCCAATTACTGCCCACAATGGTAAACCGAAGATCAAAGTTTTGATCACAAAGAAGTCGTCTCAAACACTTGAAGTTGAAGAAGAGTAAACGATTTGGTATAAGACTCTCTCAAAATTGATCTCTTTCGATGTTAAACTCTTTCAAAATTGATCTCTTCCTAGGTTAAAGTCTTCCGTTCTTGTACGAAAAACCAGAGATTTGAGCGACCACAAAGAGGAGGAGAATCGTAGCAAAGGGATAGAGGAGAAGGATTGGCGCAACTGAGTTATATTTTTATAGATTTTAAGTTTTAGGTTTGGTGGGAGAGATGAGGAATCGCGCTAGTCAAATATTTTTGGGTGAACACTTTTTCCTTTTAAAATCCCGCCAAATATTTTATAGCGTTTTTAGATTTTAGTATTAACTAAAACTGACTTTTCATTGCAAAAGTGTAAAGAACGCTATTGTCAAATGCTATAAAAGATGACTTGTGGTGTAGTGTGGGTCCGCTTGGGACTAGGCTGAAGTCTTTCTCATTCTAGGGTTAACCTATGCAACATGTAGGCTGTGATCGAGTGACTGTTTGATGTCTCATCATTTGGAATGTTGATTTTGGAAGTATGCACGCTATGTACATGATTGATTTAGTACTAAAATCGGTTTGAATGGCATTTATGATATGGAACAAGGATGTGTTTAGCAATGTTTTTAGTAGACTAAGACAACTGGTAAATGAAATAAATTAGTGGGAAGTAATCTTGTTATCTAGTTAAGACGACAATGCTAGACACAGGCTCAATGTCGATGCCAATTGGGATGTGAACGCGATTTGTAATTTTGACCACTGCCAAACTAAATTGAAATTGGCATTGAAGCAGTAGGAGATTTTTTGGAAGTAGAAATTGGGTGAAAATGAAATAAAAGATAGGGAAGCCTGTACCAGATTTTTCTTTGCCTCGGTTAAATTTTAAAAAAATGACTATTTCACATAACACTACGCCATCCAATTGACAAATTACTAATACTTTGAGAGATTAAGTAGAGGGCCTATAATTATTTCCAAGAACTTATTAGCTCGCACGAATATCGAGATGGCAAGGAATTGTTAGAATGCATCTCCTCAATGGTGACTCATTTATAGTGTGCCGAGTTAATGAGACCACCGGGCTTAGAAGAGGTGCAACATGCAATTTTTAGTATTCCGAAATATAGTGCATCGGGCCAGATGGGTTCACGACATGGTTCTTCCAAACATGCTGGGTGTGTTGGGTTTTATGGGATGCAGCGAAAGAATTTTTTAGCGGGTCAGCGCTACCTGAAGCTTTTACCGCTAATCTTGTAGCCCTTATTCTGAAGATAGAGGAACTAGGATATTTTTGGTGTATTAGCTTATGTAATGTCATTCGTAGAATGTTCAGTAAATTTTTGTGTAACAAATTGGTGAACCTTCTGCCAAACTTTGTGTCATTGAAACATGGAACTTTTGTGATAGGCAAAGCTATTATGGAAAATATTTCCATGGCATAGGAATTATTAAGAATATTTGGAAGGCGGTGCATGTCACACCCTGAATTTATAAGAATAGACATTCCTTAAATCAACAAAGGAATATCTCATTCCCCAAAATTCAAGGCGTGAAACTTACTACACTTAGGCAATAGGCAATTGGCATCCAATATAAAATCAATTAATAGTTAATCTAATAACAATATGTAACTGTCCATCAACAAGACATTTCCATTAAATAAGCCTCTACCAACTAAACACTTATTACCTCAATAATTCTATGTTTAAAAACAAACGAAATTCAACAACCAATCAAGACATTTATTACAAATTCAAAGTAACTCTAAAAGAACTCTTTAGACAACGTGCAATTCCTCATTAAGGTTCATTTCTTAAGAAACAAACCTCTCTAATCTCGCCAAAAATTTAAAAAAGCAAAATCCCAATTAGGTCAGCAATTAAGTTGATATGAGAAATCTTCATTTCTAAATAAACTACAAATGAAGCAATAAATAAATAAATGATCAAACGGTGCAACTATCTTCATATCTAATTATCCATATTTGACGTTTCTTTGACAAGATCTCCCTCATTAGAATTCATTCTCTCATATCTAGTACGGGAGGAAAATGGTTCGCAAAAACCAGTATATTACATCAATAAAACACTTGCAGATACAAAAATCAACTATCTAACACTAGATAAATTGGGGTACTAATTGAGAAGTTTTTAATAAAATTTTCATGATTGTATGATAAGTGTGCTTCCTTAATCACTTATCTTTGTGTGTTGTATTTTGTATCCACTCTGGAATAAAAATTTCTGCTTTTTCAATTATGGTTGCACATATATCATTGTCATTGTTATTCCTTCCGCCCTTCTGGCTGTTGGGGGTGGTCTTTTAGTGCTTCTCGATCCTTGTGTTCCGAGAAGGTTCCTATTGTGATCATAATAGGAGCGATTTGTTCGTGGCCATTTTGCGCCACCACCACGACCACCATAACATAACGTAACAACCACTATTATCACCGCCATCCCGCCTACCCCGAATGGGACTGTTTTGGATGTGCCTAGATAGATTTTGTGGCGGTTTCAAGGATCCAAATGGTATCCGTCACATATACAAGGCGGATATGGGTGCGAATTTGGCCATATTCGCTCTATAGAGAGGCTTACAACTGTAAACTGACTGTAAACTGGGTTATATTACATAGCTCTAGATCATCGACCTTATATCCCTTTATAGTGAAAAAGTCTTTGTTTGGCTAGGCCTTTGGTGGCATAGTTTAGGGAAAGTGACATTGCAGTTGAGATCCTTTCAGTGCTTGATAACATAATTGTAATTGGAAACCTGTAGTTTCGCACATCATGTGAAGGCAAACGTCTCACATTAATTGGATGAGTAACCTATGGTCAATTATATAGACAATTGTGTTAGTTAGCTTACTAATAAGACATAAAACAATCATTCAATCACAGTCGTACGCGTGGCATGGACAAATCCTAGCAAGTAAAAGGCTTCAACGCAGTCCCAAAGGGACCCATGCGCAAAACTACTATTTAGCCCGCAAGTCAGTCGCCCAGGCTCGAGACAAACCGGCCCCAGATACACGAGTCTTCGAGCTTGACCAAGGACAATAGTCCGAACAATAAATCTCAAAGCTGTCACAGGCCTGAGATCCATTCACACAAAATCAATTATAGCCCAATAAAACATTGGGTCCTAAACATAGCCAAGTGTTGAATAACTCAATCATCCACAGGTAAGACCTTGTGCGAGATCTCTTCGTTCCATCACGCCCTCAATCGCAGGGACAATTGGAGAAGAAACACTTGCTATAAGAGTAGAAAAAAGGAGGAAGAAATGTACATATATATACTACGATTTACATAAAGTCTTCACTATTTCTCGAACCAATATTTTACTTAAGCATCGTAGTGCCATTGACCACAACAAAAGTGGTCATGGCTTAATGCTACTCATTTTTGCATGTTTGATATCATCGGGAGGACAGATCTGAATGCATCAGTTTGCCATCATCCGTGGAGAAGACGAAAGTTTTCTTTGAAACAAACACAATTCATTGCAAGATTCATAAATTGATCTGCAAAGAAACCACCTTTCCAATCACTGGAGAAAATTGAGCCATGTTTCTCTTCTTCAGATGTCTGACCATTCATATGTTCCAAGTCAATTCGATCAACTTTTCTTGGGTTTAAGGCCAATTCTTTTACTTCCGCTGCTCATCTCCTGGCAATATTAACATTGAGATCTTTGGGTGTAATTGACACTGGTCGAACTCTTTCAACAGTAGCACCAAGAGCTTCAATTATTTGAGACTGAAAAAGTTTTACAGAAAAGAAGCATAAGGTAAGAATGTTGATATAGTTAAAGAAGACAATAGCTTATGATCTATAGTGGTCCTTGTTTGATATTATGCGCGCTAAGAAAATATTATGAAAAGGATCGAAAAAGAGTAGGCAGAAATGAGGCAGAATATAGAACAACATCTACTAATGCAGGTGTAAGTATATAACAACCGTTTCAGGAACATGTGTACACATGGATGAATCCATACTAAACCATGAATACCAGAAATAGACCATTTTTTTTTTATTTCAAGGACTTCATCAGTCCATGTGCACTTGAAAGATGAAACCCTAGACTTGTAAGTCTAGAGCTTGAGTAGAAATTCATGGCAAAGATAAGCAAGAGCGACATCTTCTTTCCTCCACCAATTAATTTGTGTGAAATTGAGCCCACCACCATTTCATCTTAATCGGTATGCTACAGATAGTAACTAGCACTTTGAAAACCATTAAAACCTGAATTTCAATGCAGTTTGAAAACCTAAAACTCGCCTAAACACGAAACCCTAAATTTGTGTTATTTTTCTTCTTCAATGTCTTCTCATCAACACAACGCCTTTGAATCGAAAAACTAGGCTTTTTCATTGTCTTCTTTTCGATCTAGGGGAGATGAACAAAGATGAGGGGGCTGTTGAATCAACACAGATCTTCTCAAGACGACGCCTTTGATCAAAGTGAGAAGATCTTCTCAGCACGATGCCTTTGAATTTGCTCCCAGATCTCAGTTGAAATCTCACAGATCTTGGTTGAAACACTTGAAGAGGGGAGATTGCCAGGGATCTAAGAGATCTGGGCGATTTTGGTAGAGGAGATGAACAGGGAAAAAGCAAGTGAAAGGTTCAACTTTTCTCTGTTTTTTGTTTATGGGGGAAGAGAGAAAGCAACGGTGCTCCCTAGCAGAGACCGTTTGCTATCCTTTTTCAAGAATTCAAATCTCTTTCCTACACACGTGCCAGGGAGGCTCCCTCACACTCCTCTGTCGTGCCTCCCTGGCTTTTAAGAAGGATGAGAAATTCTAGTTGGCTTGGGAAAACCAGGATGACTTCCTACCTAGGGGGGCGAAAATACATTTTTGCCCCCCCCCCCTTTTTAAACACCTTTTTGGATTGAGAGTTTAAAAGGGGGGCAAAAATGTATTTTTGCCCCCCAGGCTGGTTTCCCAGGCCAACTAGAATTTCTGAAGAATGATTGATGTTTTAAAGACAATGTTAGTGTTACCAGAAATTCTAGGAGGCGAGCGAAGGAGCGAAAGAAAGGGAGCAAGGATGTGTGGCTTTGAGATGCACACCATCGCTTATCTCGAGGGAATAGGTGGTTACACCCATCACTCGCTCTCTAGAAGGGCTCCAGTGTTACATCTAGACACATTGAAGTTATTGAGAAATTTTGGAGAAAACATCAATTTTTTTTTTTACATTTTTTTCTTTTCATAAAAGATTTGTAGGTTAAAAACCACTTGGTGAAGCAACTTAAGATTTGCATGAAAGATAGTGTCGGTTGAAATTGACTAGTACTTACTTTGATTGGCAAAAAATTGTTTGTGAGAATGTTAGTTTCACCCAAAAAAAAAAAAAAGAGTTCCCATTTCTGCAAAAATTTTGTAGATTTGGTTTTACACTTGGCAAGTAAGATATTAACCTATCACACATTTGACTTTATGGCCATTGCCCTTTTTGTAGATTTTCAATTGTTAATCTTCCATAACTCTAATAAATTATATTTTCTATAAGCATACTGATCAATAATTTCAAAATTCAAATTTTGTTCATTTACCTATCCCATTCCTATATTACTAGTCTCTTATCTACGTAATGTTCTATATCAATTTTTATGATTAATTGCACATGCCGACAAAAGTTATGGTTTCTGCCTAAATAGTAGAAAGAAAGAGCAAAGTGTCTACTGTGATTGTACAATCCTCCGAATTTAAAGAGAAGTCCCACTCACTCACATTTACAAATAAGGTAAACCTTTAACTTTAAATTTTTTTTTTGAAATCTTCCAAATCTATGTTTGAAAAGTATCTTTTATTGCTACATCTAGAATTTGAGTCGTTCTATTGTGCCTGGTACAGTGCCTGGTACAATGCCCAACATGTGCCAGGCACATGCCAGTTAATGAGAGGGATGAAAAGCCAAAAAAAAAATTTCACAAACAGTTTCTCTCTCAGCTCTAACTCGACTGCGCCTCCTCCGCCTCTGTCCAAAGTGCGCCTCCTCCACCTCCGCATCCGTCCAAACTGCGCCTCCTCCACCTCCGCCTCCTCCAAACTACAACCTGCGATTAGGTACCACACTACACCAAAAATGGCCATTAGCAACGGTTTTAAACCGTGGGGGTAACCCATTGGCACGGCTTAGAACCGTGGGCTGTAGAGGCGTCGCTAAATCCCTAGTAACGGCTAAAAACCGTGGTTAAAATATTAGCAACGGTTTTATCTCGAGGACGGTTGATGATTTAGCCACAGTTATAAACCGTTGCCAAAATCTTAGCCACGGTTCTAAGCCGTGGGCAGGAGTAGCCACGGCTTAAAATCGTTGCAAGTTTGGCCACGATTTTAAGCCGTTGCAATAGCTATAGCAATGGTTTTAAGCCGTGGCCAATACTAGCCACGGTAGCCGTTGCAATAATTAGCCACGGTTTTAAGCCGTGGAAAATATATATATATATATATATATATATATATATATATATATATATATATATATTATATATATATATATATATATATATATATATATTATTTTTTAATAATTTTGTTAAATAATTTTTTAAATTTTTTTAAAATTTTTTTTGCTATCAAATGACTTTTTATTACATCTTATAAGTTTTATTTCTAGAAAATAAAAATTTTAATGTGCTAAACTTAAACATTTCCATGAATGGAGGCAAAGTAATGTAATTAATAAGATAATGTATTACATTGAGTCACAAAATCTATCAAATAATATCTCAAATACAATGACACACACAAACTTAAATATCTCAAATACAAAGAAAGTGGAACAATGTTATTGCTGCTGCGAGAGACGCAATGCTGCTGCTGCAAGGGACGATTTGCTGATGATGCGAGGTACGCTTTGCTGCTGCTGCGAGGGACGAACTGCTGCTCTGCGAGGGACGCACCGATGCGAGCTTGTTGCTGGTCGCAAACCAAACTAACACACTCCATATCTATTCCACAGTCAACAAGAAATTTTGTTACCATTTTTATGTGAAATTTTGTTACTCCATATCAAGAAATTTTGATGTGAAATTTTGCTGCTGGGAAATAGTGAGCTTGCTGCAAAATGCAGCATATGATATGATTCTATTCCACAGTCAACAAGAAATTTTGTTACCATATCTAGTGAAAACTATGAAGAGAATTAGGTATCCCCTTGAGGCTTAGGCCTAAAATAAGTTTGAAATCAGTAGATCATGTCATGATTCATGCCATTCAAAAGGAAAGCTACATAAACAAATGATTTGCCTACATACAGCAAAGAAGCAAAAAGAATCAGTCACCTCAAGCAATGGCCGCAAACACTCCTTGCATTTAAGTGTGCTATGTAAAAATACAACTGCTGGTCTCTTTTGTTGCTTGCTTTCTTTCAAGCTTAGTATAAGTACTAGCAAGCGTCGTCATTGCTCACTGGCCTATAAAACGCACAAACAAATGGAAAATATTACAGCTCAAGAAACCTCTAGCTAGGCTAATAGTATATTTTAGAATTCTGCAAGCATATGAACTTTTAACATTTTAAATGATATAAGAAAAGTTCATTTTAGAAAAATTCATTTCTAACATATTAAAATATATATGTAGGTCACACATGTATTGTGCAGTAGGGCCATTGGCCACTGACTGAATTTTATCTATAAAATAACCAGTTCTAATCCAAGTATATCAATTAACATTGTGAAAGAATGGATCCAAGGTTTTTTTTTTTTTCTCGGTTGTAGAACATGTACATGGAACGGTAGGAAGGTTGTTACTAGGCAAGGAATGTAGTCTGAAAACTTCTAGGAGAATAGATTGATTAGAAAAATGTTATTAACCGAAATCCTAATAAACACAAAATCATCATTATCTCCATAGAAGGAAAATATTGCAATTGCCCTGAATTAATAACCTGATCTTAATAAAATATTGATTAGGAAGCAAAACACTTGGTGTTCGAGAGGTCAACTAACCAATCAAAAAAATTTATGGATTTGGTACTTACAACTGAAATTTTCATCTTCAAAACTAGAACCATAGATGCTAACTCCTCCAGGGGATTTCTTTATGGATTTGGTACTTAAGCAATTACCTGCATCAGGGGATTTCTTTATGGAATGCAAAGTTGTGACCATGTAACTATTTTTCAAAGCTTGAGTTACCTTTGAAGGTGGCCTCCGAGGTCAACCAACCTAATAAATGAAGAAAATATTCAGTTAGCAATCATGATAACTAACCAAAAATTACTTTAAATGATAAAACTCTTGTCTAGGTTGTAAGGACTAAATTATAGGCATAACAAAACTCAACAACAGAAATTCAAGAAACCAAATATTATGTGAGAGTCTGGCAAAAGAGACCGCAAGTCATGCCTATCCACAACCCCTGCAAGAAACAATAAAACTCAAAAACTTAGAAACAATAAACTTATATTTATATTGATCCTTTGCAGCTTGTTTAGAGCGTTGCTAAGAAGAAATAAAACAAGTTTAATGACAATAGTGAAGTAACTAGCTAGCAACTCACCTTAGCATACAGTTGAACCTTAAATCCAAGGAGAATAGCAACTGGCGTTCCAACAATATAATAAGCTCCCAGATTTGTCCAAGCAGCCAAGTGCTGCCAACCACAACCTCTCGAAACACCTGCAAATTATGTCAACAGAAGTTCATAACACAGTGATATTTGCTGAAATGGGCTTGTTCGGTGAGGGAGTGGGAGGTAACATTGTAGTCACATTGAGCAGGATTCCTCAAAACAGACAGTTGTTTAGGTGCGCTTATAGTATGGGGTCCATGCATAGCCATGATCTTGGTTCTGAGGTAGTTTTCTTACTATTTTGAGTAATTTTTTTTTAATTTCTTTTTTAAAATAACTACCAATAGATCTCTAGTCGTATTAGGATATAATTTTGCTTGAACAGGTGTTATGTACTTTGTATCTTGGTTCCACACAATAGTGAAGCCAATCATAATCACAAGTAGACCAAGCTAGGCAACCATGTACCAATGGACATCTAGAGTTTCTCTACACCACCTTGCTCCTTATGTATGCAGGATAACAAGACAAGATTGATCTTTGAGTTCATTTTCAGCAATAACATTAACTGCACACGACTCACCTGATAGAACACCTTGTGTTGTATCTAGAACCATGGAGATTGCTAGTAACGAGGCCATAGACGCAAATTCCTTCTTGATTTCAGGGCTATTACTGAACAAACTGACCCAAATGTTATTGCCAAAAAGGAGGCATATAGTAACTATTACAGCAAGAATGACCCACAACTTTAGTGTCACTGCCACAGCATTCTTAGCCCGATCGACTTTCCCAGCTCCCAACTCGTTTGATACCCTTGTGCTGTTACAGTATATGCACATTAAGTATTAGTATCTTGCAAGTATCAAACATGGACACTACTTGCACATGGACACAGCTTAATTCACCTTACTGCAGCGCTAAAACCAAATGTCATCATAAATGTAACAGCCTCCATGTTCACGCTGCATGGGTAATAAAATATAGCGTTAATATACTGAGTTTAACGAGGGTTAGAACATGAACTAGGTGAGGAGAAAATCTTTACCATATGGCAATTAAGGAAGTGCTGGTTTTGGAATTTGGCATCAGTCAAGACAATAACACCAAAAGTTCAAATGCCCAACACTCCAAACTGTGGTGATATGCAAATAAAGTAATGGATAAGTCAAGTGCTAGGATAGAAAACAGAGTTTTTCATTTTTCTTATAGACTGCTTGATATTCGTGAGTAAATATATGACTCCCCAAAAAATTCGCTGAATAATAGATACTTCCATTCTATGTTGTTTGAGTCTCAAACAAACAAAGTAGAAGAGGTCGAAAGGAGACATTTAAATTGGGAACAAGTGGAAGTCACCTACCACATCATTAGAGCTGACGGGATTGCCAACTTCAGGCTTGGAATGACATGTTCAAAGCACTCTAATGAAAACCCATCCCATGTGTGCTTTAACTTGTCAGAATACTTCACATACAGTACCAACATAATCAATGATATCCACAATGATATTGCAGATGATAATGCAGCTCCTTTTACACCAAGAGCCACATAATAAACCAAGACATAAGTGATACCAAAGTGGATGATCAGTGGTACAGCGGAGCAGACGACGAGTGGTAACACTAAGGACTGTGTTTGAAGAAATCTGAGAATGCATTGCAATAATCCGTACGCAAACAGCCCTGGGATCAGATATCTCATGTAGATAGCAGCCACCTTTGCAACTTGAGGATCTTGATGTAAAAAAAGCAGTATGGGCTCTGAAAAGAACCAGATAAAGGATACAAGGATAGAAAAAAAAGAACGTTGTGAGCATTGATGCTTGCAAATAAACTCCTTATATCCTGTACATGTTTGCACCATATCCTTGCCCACAAAGAATCATTTTGATGATGGATGTTAAAGTGAAATCGAATACAAAATTGTTGTGGACCATACCTATTCCTTTTTCTTTTCCTTTTTTATCTCTCAATCCCTCCCACCATCCTGGACTTGTGATTCCATCAGCTATAAGTCACCGCTGGGTTATACCTATTCCACTATGTTCCGAGGGATAGAAATGCACAGAACCAGTAGTTTTAAAAACCCCAACAAAAAATCGTGAAAACATTATTAGGGAATAAAACTAGTTAAAGAATATTCATTCATATCTTCATATAACCTATGAAACGACAACAGAACAAATTTCTATCCTAATACTGCAATAGAAACCACAAATTTGATGTGCAATCATTCTTTGATATTGGAGTTTAGTAGTCAATAGTTGATGAATTTTCAATTAGACCAAGCGATGGATTCATCCAAGTGGATATACATAGATGATAACTATGAAATCAAATTCTTAAAAACACCAAGTCTCAAAATCTCCCAACAAAACATCGATCTAATGACTTCAAACACTTTATAAAAGGATTAATTATTAAAAGAACTTAAATGGGGGGATGGAGTGACTCACCATGAGAACAAGACCAGTAACAGTAACACAAGAGTTGGCAAGAGTAGTCCCAGCTAACTCAAGTTCCCCAAGGTGACCAGCAAACATGACTGAGACTAAAGTGATTAAGTAATAAGCTATATTTGTGACAATCATGGGGACTCCGAACAAAATTTGATCTTTAGCCTCCTCCAAGTCTATCAACTTTTCCCATATTCCTCCTCCTCTACTCCTCTCGTCTCCTTCAATACTTGACTCCAACAATGGTGTTGTTGGTGAACCCATCTCCTTTCTTCAACTATTTTATGCCCTGCAAATGCAAACACATAATGAAATAAATAATAACACTTGAGACGAGTATTGCGAAAAACAATTAGAAAAATTTTCATCTGATCTCAAGAAAGTTGAAATACTATTATTTTCAAAGTACATACAAACAAATAAGTGTCATAAAGTTCAGATGATCAAGGAATCCAGATATAGACTTTTCTGCAAAAAGTTTTCAAGTGATGTTTCTTTTACTAATTTGCTTAGGAATTGATGGTCTTTGCTCAAGTTTAGGTCACAAAGAGTACCCGGATACGTGTACCCAAGGCAATAGCATTAGATGCTTCATGAATAAGATCTACAGCATGCATCCCGAAGATATGAACACCAAGAATCTCTCCAGTATCAGGTCTATATATCAACTGCAAGAAATATAACAGAGCGAATTCAGAGACATATTCGCATATATAAAGAAAGGTGCAAGAAATTTAGGCATGTATGTGGTAGAATACAATAAATCCAGGAAGGGTAATAGATGGATTAAACAAGGAACAAGTTCTAAACTAAAAAAGGACACACATTAGTTCAATCTTATGCCAGTTGCATTTTGTTAGAACGTCAAATTGTCAGTCATTCATTTCTATAATCTATTGATTGCTGAATGGTAAGGGTTTAGGACTGAGGAAAATGTGAAGAAGCATATAGTGACTGAGCTAGAGATAGGGTTAAATGGCGAATAGCAATCCCATTGTTGATACCAATATTTAAGATTGCATTTACTATGATGGTGATGGGGATGATTGGACCAGATGACCAATGCAATCGAGATACCAAGAAAGTAAAACATTAGAAACAGAATGACAGCTGCAAGATAGATTGTGATCCAAGTGATACTAGCTTTTGTCTTATGCTGAAGTAATCACATTGAAAAAGGAAGGAAGAGGAATGTCTTTCTTCTTGGCTAGTAGGAGGAAGAAAGATGTTCTTGGCTAGTGTGTGAAGTGTTAGAAGCAAAGACAAAGAAACAAAATTGCAAGACAGAGAAATATACTAGCCTCACCTTAGCAATCCCCTCCCCTTCATTTTCTGCTAGGGCCTTTGTGGTAGCCTTGAAACTTGTTTTGGCAACACTTACTTCAAATCCCTCATTCTCTGCCTTTTCCCTCGCTTGTGGCTGTAAAATTTTATGCCAGCTGAGATTGGATGATGAAAAGAAATGCTCCAAGAAGAATCTTACATTAAGAAATATATGAGAACCTAAATAGCACATTTCATAGCAAAAGTTCACAATTTGACATGGTTGGGGATTTAAGTATTTTCTTCAACCTGTTATCTTGATACCCCAAAAATTATAATTTTAATATTTTTTCAGGAATGGAAATACTGATAAGTAGAAGTATTTGTAAGTACTCAATGCATGCTAGCTTTCTATCCAACAATTGAATTACATGACGCCAGCTTTCATAAAGAATTTGATCCAAACTCACGAACACCCCTTTTTCAGTTAACTTATATTGTACTAGAGCATCGTGCACATATGAATAGCATATGCAGCACAATAAAAATGTATAGCCAACGCCTAGTAACAGGATACGGTTCAAAAGTTAAAAGATTACCTCGGTACATCCTACCATACTGATCTCAGGATGGGTGAAGCAGGCTGCTGGGATGCTCAAGTGGTTTAGAACATGATCCTTTCCAGTAACTTGCTCCACAACTAAATTGGAAACATAATGCCAGGTGTCAAATGAAAGCAATCCATTTAGGAAAAAAAATATCAATGTTCAATGTTCTTTGATATATGGTAGCAGAAGCAAGCTGGTTACCTGAAATTCCTTGTGCACTTGCTGCATGAGCAAGCATCATTTTTCCATTGGCATCGCCAATGCAGTACACATGAGGCACCAAAATATTGAAGGTATGTGTCAATAATACACGAAAATGCATAAATGAAAATAATGTTCGTCAAGGGAATGTGCCACTGACCAGCTTTCCACTTTTATCAATTACTTGCATTCGCTCATCAACAGGAATAAAACCACGTTGTGTTTCCACATTAATCTGCAAATGAGTCAAGCCGGTTTATTAAAAAAAATTTAATTTAACATTTTTAGCATAAAATCTTATTATACTTCCACACTCACATTCTCCAAACCAAGACCTTGTGTGAATGGGGCCCTTCCCGTTGCAATAAGGGCGGCATCAACCTGCATCAACACCTTGTTATGATTACAGTAACTATAGCAATAAAACATGTCTGTGTTTGCTTTTACACACACCAATACAAGGGACCAAAGAAAAAAAAACAAATTCATACTCTCAAACCCTAGATCATTCTTATTGATTAAGGAGAGAAATGTAGGTGTATCCAATGAATCAAATTCATCAGTATGTTCAGTCTCCTTGCTAAGTAGGATGTTATTGGTTATTCCATGAAGTAACTCACGTTCCTTTACTTTTTTTTAGAAAATTGTTGTTTCACAAACAATAATCAGGCCAAGAAATTCATCTCAAGACACCAACAACGTTACGTCTTTACCCCTGGTATCTAATTGCAACAGTTGGTAATTACCTCGAAAGTATCCTTCAGTTCCTTTGTCTTTGCATCAATAAGCTCAATTTGGACGGGTTTTCCATCCTTTGCCGGAGTGATCTTCAAAAGTAATACCATTGAAATTCTGATACATTGGTCTTATAACAAAATATGCATTGAGTAGTGTTAAACATGTTATACCTTGCTTGCAAATAGTAATCAATTTTCCTTGGATTTATAAGTACTCTTTGGGCAAGCTTTGCAATCTCAGGATCAAATCCAGGCATGAGCTGATCTAGTGCTTCAACAAAAGTGACCTGCCACTACCCATGGTTAGCTAGTTTCACAAAGGTCGCGAAAATGTTACTGCATTGAACTGTATTAAGTGACAGAAAGGTTTACTACGACGAGGATCATCCGACTTGCATGTAATGTTAAAAATGCGAAGGAAAAATAAATCTTCAAACTTGTGTAAACTTAATGATATGTACAAAATCATAAATATCCTTACCTCACTTCCAAGTGTTGTATAGACATCACTGAACTCAAGGCCAATGTAACCACTGCCTACAATAGCTATCCAATCAGAAACTGTCTCCAGTTTGAGTGCATGATCACTGGTGATTACAGCCTTCCCTGAAAATCACAAAAATTGCCAAGTTTGGATCATAAATATCAGCAAATGGACTTTGAACTTAGAAGCTATATGACAAAATTTTGGTCAATTGTTGTTCTCAATTCACAATATTCTACATTAATAGTGTAGTATATAACCATATATCTTAAAAATATATGGATACATATTTACTTTAACTAGTCATGTATCTTGATCTACAAAGGATTTAATGTAGTATAGCCAAGCACTCACGTCGTCAGATTCATCGTAACTGTCTGAATCCGAAGAATCAGAACTGCTAGTATCCGTTTTTCCCTTTACAGGTTTCTTAGAAACTGGTTGTTGTTTCTTAACAACAGGCTCCTACAACACACACAAAAAACAACTCCCATAGAAAACACTCTAATTTTAATTTGTAAATCTACACTAAAACATCCTAAATAATGAAAAAAAACTCTTTTTTTTCTATGATTGTTAGATCAAGAATGAGTAAGCACTCACATCATAATCAGAATCTGAAGAATCAGAACTGCTGGTTTCAGGCTTTCCTTTAACAGAAGCATTCTTAGAAACTAAAACAGGTTTTTTATCCGAAAGAACAACAGGCTCCTACACCGAATTAACAAAACCCCATATAGAAAAAGGTATGATTTAATTTTTTTCAAAAAATCTTCAGACTAATAAAACAAGCCGCCATTAACAATGTTGTAACAAAAAACACTTACATCATCAGAAGAAGAATCCTCATCCTCGGAACTACTGGTCTCTTCCTTCTTCTTCTTGATGGCGACCTTCTCGTCCAACTTCTACTTCTTGATAGCCACTATTTCCTCGATTGGTACATCAGCCTCTCTCTTGTTGCCTATTAAACCGAACAACAACCACAAAACACCAACACTAATTAATCAGTCCGGACCGAACCGAACACGAATAAGACTCTAATCCAAGCAATGAAAAGAATCGAAAGATAAAAAGCAAACCAAACCTTTCTTTGAAGATTTTGCAGAATCAGGGGTGGCTGCAACGACCTACACAAGATCGAGAAACAGATAACATGAACATCGATCGATTGAATCAGAAATACAAGAGAAGGGGGAAAAAGTGTTACCTGAGACTTCTTGCTAGATTTGCCCAAGAACATGAACATCGATCGATTGAATCAGATTTTGAAGACGATCGAAACGAAAATAGAGAAAGGGAGAGCAAGGCGAAAACCCTCATTTTTCCCCAATTGTTTTCGCCAAATCTGCTCTCCTCTCCACTGTGTTTTTCCCCCAAATTTCTTTCGCCAAAGCCCCTCCTCTCCCATGTTTGTTTTTCACCAAAAATTTTCGCCAAAGCGCGAAATTATTTTTGCCAAAAGCGGGAAACTTTTTTCTATAGCTACGGTTTTAAACCGTGGGCAGCTATAGCCACGGTTTTAAACCGTGGGCAACTATAGCCACGGGTATAAATTGTTGCAACTTTTTGGCGAATTGTTTTTAGCCACGGTTTTAAACCGTTGGTCGTTATAGCCACGATTTATATCCGTGGCAATTAAACCAAACGGTTCAGAGCCGTGGCCACTTCTCCACACTTCCACGTGTAATACACGTGCATTTTAGCAACGGTTTTAGGCCGTTGGGCACTATAGCCACGGTTATTAGCCGTGGCAAACACACCAACGGTTAGAACCGTGGCCAAGCCTTTTTTAGCCACGGTTTTAGACCGTTGGCCACTATAGCCACAGTTTTCGGCCGTGGTAAATAAACCAACGGTTTAGGACCGTGGCAACCTCCGTGTAGCTAAATGGGCCTTTTGGTGTAGTGCCACCCCTATCTATCTAAGTCATTTGTTTTTTGTTGGAAATTTTATGGTTAAAGGAAAGGATTTTCTATAGCTTTCAATTTAGGTTTTCTAATTTTTTTTCCATGTATAAGTTTAGAACAGATGATGAACCTAAAGAACCTGAAATAATGAAAAATACATCATCACAGTAACTAGAAATTGGAATCAATAAGAACATGTTATCTGTGCGAAGAATCAGTCCGAAATTGGAATCAATAAATTATTTATGCTTTGTTATTTTTTTATGTTAGATCAGTTCAGATGCTAATTTTCCATCAAATATGTGTTCAATTTGTCATATTTCAGGGATGGATACATTGGAAAATAGCGAATGTATGGAAAATTTTGAATTTGTAGAGTCGATAAAAGAGCCTTTCGTAGGGATGGAATTTAACAACATTAATGAGTATCAATCATATTATCTTGATTATGGTAATAAAAAGGGATTTCCAGTGAGAGTAAGGTCAACTGAAAAGGATGATGAGGGAAACCCTAGATATCTTATTCTTGTATGTGGTCGGGCTGGGAATTTTAAAAGTCAAGCAGAAAGTGTTATAAAAATGCGTCCCACTTGTAGATGTGGTTGTAAGGCTAAGATTATAGCTCTTATACGCCCTGATGGAACAGTGAAAGTGACAAAAGTAACTGATGATCACAATCATGATTTGAGCCCTTCAAATTCGAGATATTACAAGAAAAATCGAGTTATGAGCCTATATGTGTAGAAGAGGCTTGAATATAATGATAGGGCGGGCATTAGGCCAAATAAGAATTTTTCGTCGTACGTGGTTGAAGTTGGTGGGAATGATAATATGACATTTTCCCAAAAAAATTGTTACAACTATTTGCATAAAATAAGGCAATTGAGACTTGGTGAGGGGGATGCGACGGCACTGCAGAACTACTTCAAAATATGCAAGCTAACAATGCTGATTTTTTCTATTTGATGGATTTGGATGACAATGGGAGGTTAAGAAATGTCTTTTGGACTGATGCATGGAGTAGAGCAGCTTACAAGGAGTTTGGTGACGTCATTACTTTTGACACTACGTACTTAACTAATAAGTACAAAATGCCATTTGCTCCTTTTGTTGCGGTGAATCATCACAATCAGTCAATACTTCTTGGATGTGGATTGATATGTAGTGAGACGGTACAAGAGTTTGTTTGGCTTTTCAAATCTTGGCTTGTGTGTATGAATGATTGTGCTCCAGCTGCTGTAATCACTGATCAGGACAGAGCAATGAAAAGAGCCATCGAAATTGTGTTTCCCAACACACGCCATAGATGGTGCCTATGGCATATTATGAAAAAGTTGCCTGAAAAACTGTCGGGTTACAATGAATATGAGGCTATAAAATTTGCAATGCAAAGAGCAGTTTATGATTCTCTGTCTCATTAAGAGTTTGAAGAATATTGGTGTGGGTTCATTGAGAAATTTAACCATGAAATAATGATTGGTTGAGTGGATTATATGATGAAAGAATTCGTTGGGTACCCACATTTCAGAGGAATACTTTTTGGGCAGGGATGTCTTCAACACAAAGGAGTGAAAGTATGAATGCTTTTTTGATGGTTATGTAAATTCAAAGACCACACTAAAGCAATTCGTAGAACAATATGAGAATGCACTACGAAGTAAGGTTCAAAAAGAAGTTGATGAGGACTTTAGATCATTTAGTCATTGCCTTCCTTGCATTACTCCTTACGCATTTGAAAAAAAATTTCAAGCTGCCTACAACACAAATAAATTTAAGGAGTTTCAAACAGAGATTGCAGGAAGATTATGTTGTGCAGTTAATCATCATGTCATGGAGGAGTATGGCTTTCAGGTTTATTGTGTTTCGGAAGACAGGTTGATAAGAAACACATACAGGTCAATCAATTTTAAAGTTTATTTTAATGATGATGACTTCAATATTAAGTGCAATTGTCAGTTATTTGAGTTTAGGGGGATCTTATGCAAACATATTTTATCAGTATTGTCTCATATGAGGATTAATGTTTTACCTAAAAAGTTTATTCTTTGAAAGTGGAGGAAAGACATTAAGAGGTGTCATAAGAAGGTAAAAATTGTATATTCGGATTGGGCAATGAAGCTTGAAAATGAACGGTTTGATGAGATGTGCAGCCTCTTTTATGAAATGGCTGATATAGCTTTAGATGACCAAAAGGAGACAGATAATGTTAAACGTTGGATAAATACAAAGACTGGTGAACTAAAGAGATCAAAAGGTGATGGTGATAGTGATTTCAATGTTCAGTCAGACGGGGTGTTCGAAGTTGGCGCTAAAAGTACAGGTGACATTCATAGTCCATTGGCCGTCCATTGCAAAGGACGACGTTCTAATTTGAGGAAGCAATCCATCCTGGAAAAAGTTTGTAAAAAGAGCCAAAAACGGAAAGAAACACAGAAAGAAGAGGAGAAAATGAGACGTATTGACAGAAAACATGCCATTCAGAATAAATTGGTAATTTTACTTGTTTGTTTTACTTTAATGAATATATATATTTTAAATTCAAGAATATTGGTTTTTTTTTCATGTCATTTGTAGGGTTCTACCCAAGTTGGATTTGAAAGTTCACAATATATGACACCTCTTTCAAACCATGTTGAGCCATATGGTAATGCTATATTTGAAGGACTTGGTCAGGTTTACTCACTTATAACACAGGTATGTAATTTACTGTCTTAAGATCATTTTAACGACCACATAAAAATGTAAGCCTTTATGTAATATCATTTATTTTTGCAGCGCCCACCTTCTAGCAACGACACGAACTTGACAGATTATAGCTCATTATTTACGCCCTGGTAAGGATCTCAAACTTTGTTAGTTTTTAATGTTTTGCCATATATCAACGCATCTCATGTTTTGTTTACATGTTTGTAGAGATGATGGTGTTGCATATGAACTCTATATGCCAGAAGCCAACCCTGAAGGAACTTATTCAAACAAGCGACAAAATATTATTAATTGTTGTGGTTGTTGTATGACTTTTGGTTGAATTTGTAATGAGTAATGCTATCAGTTTTGTCAGTTTTATCAGTTTTGTGAGGTTGATGTTTTATTAGTTTTTATCAGTTTTATCACTCGTCATGCTGCCATTCATGCTGCCATATGGTTGAAAACGGTTTCTAAACCATGCAATTTCAGCAGCTTTTAAGGAGTCATGCAATTACATGCTGGAAAAATTTCAACAGCTTTTAAGCGCTCAAACTGCGAATGCAGAAATTTCAGCAGGTTTTAAGCGCTCAAACTGTGGAAATTTCAGCAGGTTTTAAACTGTGGAAATTCCAGCAGGTTTTAAGCGCTCAAACTGCGAAAATTTCAGCAGCATTTAAGCGCTCTTCATGCTGCCATTCATAGCACAATTACCAGCACCTGACATACAATTTCCAGCCTCACATACAATTACATCGACATACAATCTGCCATTCATAGAACCATTTCAGCCTGTTTCTAAATCTGAATCCAAATAGGATACAACATCGACATACAATTTCCAGCAGTATCTTAATCTAAATCCAATACACACATGCAATTTCTAAACTGACATACAATTCAGTTTCTAAACAAGAGATAATTCAATTTCAAATACCATCCAAAAGCTTAAAAAAGATAATTACAAGAATCAATAAAACTACCACTAATACATTGTTGATTAGGTCCCTTGTAAAAGCCCAAGGACCCTTAGGAGCATTATTTGGTTGGTCGACTACGTCTTCAGTGTCGTTTGTTTTTGCCGGGTGCTCTCTTCTCGCCTCTTGTTCTCTTCTCGCTTTGTGCTCTAATCTGTTCTTTTCTGATAGCTTCAACATTTCGTAATCTTCATAGGCTTCTTCAACTGATTTGAAACCCTTGTACGTACAACCCTTGTATCCGTTAACTTGTAATGCGCAACCTGGCCAAGTCACATATACTCCAGGAACACGCCCACGATAAACAACATAAGCTTTGTATGCCATTCCTTGCGTTGACAAAAAAATAACATTTGATTGAATAATTTCACATAAATTGATCAGATCATAACTCAATTAGTTCAGGCCAAGATGCAGAGACTAAGAGATTAGACCTACTCAATAGATCTAGAATGAGAAGGCAGAGATATGAAACTATCCTTTCAAATATCATGTGATTATATAATCTTTAATGTTGATGCTATAATTTCTTGTTGTTTTACCCACATTCATAACTCGACATGAATTACTTTTAATCTGAATCACAATATAGACTTGTCTGTTTTCAACCGTTTTCAGCATGAATCACAATATAGCATTCATAGACTTGCTCATTAACTCGACATGAATCACAATATAGACTTGCTCGACATGAATCACAATATAGAGTTGCTCATTAACTAATCACAATATAGACTTGCTCATTAACTCGACACGAATCACAATATAGACTTATAGACTTGCTCATTAACTCGACATGAATCACAATATGGACTTGTCTGTTTCAACCGTTTTCAGCATGAATCACAATATAGCATTCATAGACTTGCTCATTAACTCGACATGAATCACAATATAGACTTGCTCATTAACTAAATCACAATATAGACAAGGTATAGTGCTTGTGGAGGTGGTTGGTGATTACAGTCATGGTGGCAGTGGTTGTGGTGGTGATTATGAATGTGGTGATAGCGGGGGTTGTAAACCAATGCATTTGCATACATTTATAAGATACCAAGCAGAATGAGTGATGGACTTTTTGTCAAGCTAACAACCAACAACAAATAATGAACACCCCGCGACCCTCTACTACAATTTGACTAAAGTCCCAAATATGATGAAGTATTTTCATTGGACAATCAAGTTTGAATAATAAAAGAAGCTAAGCAACCAAGTAGTTTCACTTGATGAACATGTTAATAACAATCCTTTGGAGAAACAAAGCCTCTCCATCCTTGTCTCCTAAGCCATTCCTGCAGATCTTCAATGGCATTTGGTAATAGACCAACAAAAGATAATTTTGCTCGTTGGAATTTATGCTATACTTGGAATCAATGCGAGACATACTTACTTGGATTTTTGGTGGCCAACAGGAGCAGTGAGGACTCACCCTTCTTCCTCTCCCTGAAGCTCTTCCCTTCTTCCTCTCCCTGAAGCTCTTCCCTTCTTCCTCTCCCTCGGATCTGCCTCCTCTTCCTCTTCCTCTCCCTCAGATCGGCCTTCTCTTCCTCTTCCTCTTCCTCTTCCTCTTCCTCTTCCTCAGATGAGCTTTTCTTTAGATCTTTTCTTCAGATCCTCTTTCCTCAGATGAGATTTTCTTCAGATCCTCTTCCTTTCCTCAGATCTTCTTCCTGCTCTTCCTTTGCTCAGATCGTCCTCTCCCACAGATGAGAGCTGTTTTGTTCTTCAATTTTTTTTTTTAGTTTTCAAAAATCGTTCGAGAGAATGAGGTTTCTAAAATTGATCAAGGCCCAGCACGTGCCTGGTACCATGCATGGCACGTGCTGGGCATCATCCGGGCATTACAGCGAGCACAGTAGAATTTTCGCTAGAATTTATTGAGAAAATTTGAAGAAAACCGAAGGCACCTCATCGAATTTTTTTTTTTTTTTCTTTATTTTCTTTGATTTGAAGCTTTGTACAGTAAAGACCACTTGGTTAAGCAATTTAAGATTTGTGGATATATATATATATAGGTTGAATCTGACAAGATCTTTTTAATTAGTTTGTTAGCGAAATGTTATTTTGTTTGAACATTCATGTAACACCTTTACTTTTCCAATGATTTTAATTAACATTTTGTACATAAAACTTTGGTTTTATAATTGTTGTGCTCTTGTTAAAATGATATAAATTTACTTATGTTGTAGCCATATAGCTTGTGAATGTTAGGTTTATTTTGAATGAGCTGCAATTCTAAGTAGATTCTTGATTAATATATAATATGGAAAAAATTATTGGAGTTGCAATTTTTTTAAATCGTATTTCATACACCTAGTATGATTTTGAAATTTATTTATCTTTTTAACCTTCTAAATCTCGAGAGGAAATTTCATTTAAGGTGTGTATAATGTAATGACTTTAATTTTTAAAAAATTATCTAAATTGTATTTATCTTCGTATTTCGATTTCAACAAAATCAATATTTGAATAATATCACATAATGAGTTTATTGTTCAGAAATTATGCGTTGGTTGATAAAATTATTACTCTTGTGCTAGCTAGAAATTCTTAGTTAAATATTACATTTTTTATTGAAATTTTCATTTTATTAGTTATTTAGTGATTAAATTAAATAACTTATTTTAGAATAAGTGCATAAAGTAAGCTATAGCTTGTACACAATATTAAGATTTGGGCTTGGGCCATTCTTTTTATTATTATTAGAGTAGTGATATTGGAGGTGCAAATATATTGTGTTAAAATGTAGTTATATTGAGAATTTATTCATTGTGGTGGCTAGGTAATTCTCTAGTTGTAGATAGTTGAAAAAAATAAGTAAAAGATAAAAAATAAGAAAAACAAGAAGAACAACAAGAACAAGAGAAGAGAAAAATAGGAAAGGAAGAATAATAATTTATGAGCTCTTAATTCTCTTTTATTCATTCATTATATTTTATTTTTAGATTGGTCTATGAACTTGGGTTAGATTTCATATGTAAATATGTTTGCAAGTTCGTGTTTTGAGGAAGTGTTCTATTGTATTTTTCATGAAAATTGGTTGAGTTAAAGAAAAACTCAAAACCAAATTTTTGTTAAATCTCGTAATTCAAGACAATTTTGCACAGTCTTAAGTTTTGCAATGGATTGAAACGCTCCAATGGTCAAAATCGTTCAAATTAAATATGTAGATTCAAAACACGTTTATAAAAACATATCGTTGGTCTGGAGTCCAACCAGTGGTAAGATTTTACTCGAGGTATAGAAAACAATCATTGGTCGGATTTTAGAAATCATGTTTTTTACAAAATTTATTTCGTGGGTTTCTTTGGCTTTTGTGTAAATGAAATTGAAACTATTATTATAATCACCTATGATGGGTATTGTATATAAATTTTTTAGTAGAAGTTAGTAGCCTTAGTCATATCTAAATAGAATGATATTGTGTCTTTTTTTTAATATGTATCTTGATATCTGAGATGATTCGTCTTATGGAAATTTGTAGTCTTAACCATAAGACGTATTGTCTTGGTTGTTGAAAATAGTGAGGAGTTTGTAGGGATATTTTTTGTTTGTAAGGAACACGACCAATTAAAGTAAGCTTTTTAAACATCTTCAAAGACTACCATGCAATTTGAGATGAAGGTTTCCTTTACCGTTGTTAACGTGTGATTAATAAAGTAATGTCTATCTTTATTTTTTTGTTGCCCTTACAATGTTTCTATCACCTATATTCTAATATAAAATTCCAATTATTGACAGTGTCCAACAATTAATGAATGAAATAAAATATCAATGTTTAACATTTAGGTGACAATCCATACATCAGACATTCGATGCTGGAACATAAGTTGTATACGAGATCACTCACTTGGTGATTTGCTTATCATATGGCTATGTCAAAATTTAAACTTTATTTATGATGATTTTTAATCATGTGCTATTATAGAATGGTATCAAAGTCGAACCCAGCTGGAAGTGTTCCAATGAATATGTTGGGTTCTAAGGGAGTGGACTCTAACATCCTTGTGTGAGCGAGCTCTAAGGCTGACGGACTATCTTGTGTGAGCAAACTATGAGACTAATGAGCTACCTTGTATAGGCAAGTTCTGAATATGGCAGCTCCTTTTGTGGGTAAGCTTAGAGGCTAACATACTATCATGTATGAGTGGGCTCAAAGGCTAGCATGCTACCTTAGTATTATAGTCTCACATCGCTTGGATAACGGAAAGGGAAGTGATACTTATATGTGAAGTTGCATTAGATAATATGACATTTATTAAAATTGTGAGGGTAATTAAGCTAAAAGTGAATGGGCTAGTTTTGTTTAATAAAGACACGTGTCTCTCAAGTTTCAATTTTTTTTCTTTTCCCTCCGTTTCTTCTTCTTCTTCTTCTTCTTCTTCTTCTTTTCTGTCGTGTGATTTGATGTGGGACCGAACATGTGACAAAGAGAGAGAGAAGACGAGTGAAAGATCGCGTGTCAACATCTGTTTGGGTGTTGTTGTCGTGTGTGCCAGAGAGAGACATTGTTGTTGTTCTTTGTTGAGTTGAGAACTTTTTTTTGGTGGCACTGAGTAAAGATCGGGGTACAAATAGCCCAGAGTTTATCACAGTTTGAAGAAAAATTTCTCATTTTCTTCTTCTTCTGGGACTTGAAGAAACAAACGAAGAAGAGGTTTTGGGTTCATTGGAACACTCATGGCTATTGCTGCAAGATGGAGTGGTACAAGGGTTTTGGGTTTTATCATAGAGACAGAGTCACAGAGAGACCTCGCGAGTTTGATTTTGTCAAACACACCTCTTCTCATCTCTTTCTCTTCTTGTCCTTCGCCCTCAAGTAGGTTATTGTGAATGGGGGTTCTTAACTTGCACAAACTTGCGTCAATCTGTGGCGAGGAGAAAGAATCCCCAAACGATGTCTTTGTCCAAGCTCGTGGAAGAGTTTGAGCAGGTTGTGGTGTGAAGGGGGTGACGTTCGTGATCAACACGATTGGCAAGGTTTGATTCCAACGAGATCTATTGGTCCGACCGGTCAGAAATCGATTGTTGGCAGGTCCGACATTCATGTTTGATTGTTGATTGATTAGCATGTCCGACGTTCGTGGTCAGAGATTGATTGTTCGATTGCTTGATTGTTGATGATCGACGAGGTCAATTGTTTTGAGATTGATGTTTAATTTGATATTCTGAGATTGAGTACACTGGCGAGACCTAAGTTCGATCCCAGCCAAGTCGAATGTGGAATCTTTGGTTGGAGATGGGCTTGAGGTGTTGTTGCTTCTCCTCTTCTTCTTCCTTTACGACTTGATGATGATGACGAGTTCTTTATTCGGATGAATTTCGAGGATGAACTAAGGATGAAGAATGTTTTGAAGAGGATGAATAAACATGATGGTCAACCCAAGACGATGATGGTTGATCTGATCGGTAATGACGATGATACCAAAAATGATGGACTGATCCTTGTTGCAGGGAAGAAGTTTATGATTTTACCAATTGTTGATCTGTGAGTTGATGAAGGTTTGATGATTTTACCAATTGTTGATAGGTGATTTTACCAATCGTTAATGATGAACTGATTGGTGATGATGATGTTGATTGTGCTGTGACAATTGTTTCCCTGTTGTCGCGTGTGATGGCGAGAGAGTCTCACCACTATTGGTAGCGGTGACGTTGATTAGTGATGATGAGTTTGTTTATGGAAGCGGTGGTGAACGAGGTTGTGGCTCGCAATGTGGTATATTATGATGTTGTTGAATTGATTGAGGTAGGCTATTACTATTGTCTTCCCTTCCTCGCCTCTTGAGTCTAGCGTAGTCGTCGGAGGCGGGGAAGAACTTGATTATTCCCTGAAGTCTTAGGTCACCAAAGAAAGTAGCTCTGATACCATGTAAAGAATTGTATTGTAATATTATTGTTGTTGTAATATTATTGCGTTTATTAATTGACTTAATACAAGCTTATAAAGCTAACTCTGACCTAACCTTGTGGAGATAGGAAACCTAAGACTTCTATTCTATTCTGATTTTCCTAACATATCCTATTCTGTAACATAGGTGGACTTTCTTTATTTAACAGTTCCACATCAGATTGGCTTTAATTGAAGATGGCATGTGATATGCGATGAGCACCAGATGCTCGTTCCACGTCGGATTGGCCATAATTGAAGACGACTCATGGTCTGTGATGAAGATTAGGTGCTCGTTCCATGTCGGATTGGCGGAACTCGTTGAACTGATCTGCTCGGTGGCTAGCACTCCTCAACCACTCGCTTCGTGCATCTTGAGATCCTGGTGCATGTTTCAGGTGTTGAAGACGCAATTGCCAAGTTCGTTGGTGGGTTGTTGAGTGTGGTTGTACAAGATCTGAGATTGCAAATTGGTCACTCTTTCGGTTCGGCTCCAGCCGAGATCACGACTGTCTATTCATGCAGTGGACGACCCACAACGCTCGGGAATGGGTCGGTTCTACTCAGATTTGTACGCCAAGGAGAAAAGAGAGTTACTTGTCGAGTTGAGAGTTCCAATGGTACGAACGAATCGGTTTGACTTGGATTTGTACCCGAGGAGGAGAGAGAGTTACTCATTGAGTTAAAGAGTTCCAATGGTACCAGTCCAAGCCCACCATGTGATCTCCGTGAGATGCTCTCAGAAGGAACCCACATCTCAAGAACTCATCTGCGACAAAATACAAACATCACTCGTGTCTCGTCCACATTTCGTTCCATCATCCGAGCCCAACATCAAACGCTTGAGATTTCTCTTTGTTAGAACACGTGCCATTGCTAAAGTAAGGAGATTAGTTTAGTAACACAATGATCTCTCAAGTGCGTATTGGTTGCTCACTTCGGCTTGTGCTTTGTTGAAACAGTCAACACAATGATGTCTTGGGTTCAGATCCAACGACTTCTCTTTTTGAAGAGGAGATGGTTGAGGACATGGGTAAAAAGCACTATAAAAAACAAATTCAGCAACAGCTGTTTACCGTTGCTAAATATCAAAAAGGCGTAGCTAAAAGGCATTAGCAATGGCTAGACGACTGTCACAATACCGTAGCTATCCGAATCGTCGCTATTTGAATCAGCAATGGTATAAATTCCGTAGCTACATGGCAAAAGCTAAAAATCATCGCTAAGTTGAGAAAATTTCGTCGCTAAACTAATTTCAAAGAGAAAGTTTTGGTTCAAAAGGCTGTAGCAAGTTTGTCAAAATAGCCACGATTTTTACCGTGGCTATTTAGCGAGGGCTCAAAACCGTTGGTAAGATGCAAATCAAATTAACAAAACAGGGACGGCTTTTGCAGTGGCTATTTAGCGACGGGTTCAAAACCGTGGCTAAGATGCAAATCAAATAAACCCAACAGGGACGACTTTTGCCATGGCTATTTAGCAACTAGTTCAAAACCGTGGCTAAGATGCAAATCAAATTAACCCAACGAAAACAACTTTTGTCGTGGCTATTTAGCGACGGGTTCAAACCGTCGCTAAGTTGTCAAAACAGAGACAGATTTGGCTGTTGCTAACACAACTAATTTTTATAATAAAATATTACTAATGAAAATTCATTTTTTATAATAAAATTAGTTCGTTTTTATTAATTTTCAGATTTTTCAATGCTTTTTTTTTGTCATTGAAAAGAAACATTTCAAACCTGAACACAATTATATTAATTTTCGTATAATCAATAACTTGTCCTTTACAAAAAAAATACAATCTCAAACAACTTTATACTCTATCAATCTCAAATTGAAATTGTATATATATATATATATATATATATATATACATAATTTCAATTTGAGATATAACTCACTTAAACTTAACTACATAAATCATAGTGATTGTCTATGGGACATACAACAAAAACGATACATACAACAATTCATGTGATCTTGCACACCATATCGATCATCCCACAAAATGTCTTCTATTTCAAAATTTCATATCTTTCATTTCAAAACCAATATCAATTCGGCAACACCTAAACCTGTAAAATTTGAAGGAGCGGTGCATAAGAAACGTATTGATTGCTTAAGCTATGTAATACAAATCTCATAAAGTTGCACATTCAAATGGAGACTCTAAGTTACAAATAAGATGTCCTTTTACATTACTAATCAACATCTTATTAGATAGAATAAAATATTCTTTTCTATTTTGAGTTGGCGCATTTGTAGGATTGACAACTGTAAGCGAAACATATTAACAAGGTGAAATAAAGAAATTTAAACGCTACAATGCTGAAATAAATTTAAACATATTGGCATTCAAGCAACATTCAAACTAGCATTCCTACTAGCAACATACTGGCATTCCTACTAGCAGCATACTGGCATTCAAGCATACTGTCAGCATAATGGCATTCAAGCATATTAGCAACATACTGGCATACCTACTAATAGTATATTGGCATTCAAGCATACTAGCATACTAGCAGCATTCAAGCATACTTGCAGCATTCAAGTTGAGCAGAGAAAGTAATTATATTGCATATCAGCAGAATTATGGCAGAATGTTCAGCCAAGTTGAGCAGAAAACAATCAATAAGCTAAAGCTTATGTTCAACAAATAAATAAGTTGGCACAATGTTCAACCAAGTTGAGCAGGAAAGTTACGTTCAATCAATGAGCAAAAAACAATCAATAAGCTTTGTTAAGCCGCTATGCAAAGATAAGCTTAATCCCGAATCACCAAGCAAAAGACAGGGAGCTATCCAACTACCGTCTGGACACACCATCGAATCAATTGAGAGCTCAAAAGATAAAAGAAAAGCTGGAGAGCAGTAAACTGACTCAAATGATGCTCTTTCTTATCACAATCCTAGCGACTTCCATGGTTATTGGAGATGGGGTTCTGACTCCATGCATCTCAGGTGAGTCAAAAATATATTTTTAACTTTATATATTCTGAACAGGACTATAAAATGAACTTCACCACTAAATGGAAGGGGATGGGAGAAAAATTATTATGATAAACATCTTAGGAATGTCTCAAATTCGAATACAAGATGTTTGACTTTGCTCAACAATTTAAAGGAAGTTTGAAACACAGAAAGTAGAAATTAGTTTATCAATCTAACCCTTGCAAGTTATCTGGATCTGTGAACTTTCTCTACATGGCTTTATGCTTCTACGTCACCACCTATACAATTGGGTGAGATTATTTACCCAGAAAATGAACTCAAAATATTGTTTGCAATGCAGTGCTTTCTGCTGTGAGTGGAATCAAACGATCAGCAAAGTCCCTTTAATCAAGGTATGGATTATAAACTGAATGGAAATTTAAGTAATGGTTTTTCTTTCTTTGTTTTTGGTGCAATACAAATTAAGCTTAACTAACCATGTACGGTATGGACAGTATTATATATGAGCAGATTATATATATGCTGCTCAGATATATGATACTGCTCAGATATATGCTAAGATTACTGTTCAGATATATGAGATATATGAGCAGATTATGTTCTATATATGTTCAAATTATGTAATATGTTCTATGTATGATACTGCTCAGATATATGTTCTATATATATCAGGTAACGGAGCAAAAAAATTCACGGTCAAATTTCACGGCAAGTTGTAACGGCAGCTATATAACGCTCATTGAACGGCCGTTATACATATAACGTTATATGTTATGACGCCGTAATCTCGTTTTATAAATATCTGTATAAAAAAAAATACTGATCGATTTTATTTTATTTTCAGATCTTTCTTTTTCGGATCTAAGAAGGGAGAAGAAGAAGAAATCACTGGAAGACGAAGAGAGAAGAAGGAAGACGAAGAGAGAAGAAGAACAGATCTTTCAAGTCTAAACTGAAGAAGACGAAGAGAGAAGAAGAACAGATCTTTCAAGTCTAAACTGAAGAAGACGAAGAGAGAAGAAGAACAGATCCTTCGATTTCAAGTCTGAACATATAAGACGAAAGAGAGAAGACGAAGGAAGACGAAGAGAGAAGAAGAACAGATCCTTCGATTTCAAGTTTGAATAGATCCTTGAGCTTCGCATTCACAAATCGATCCAACCCTAGCTCAAGAGCCGAGACTCGATCGCTCAAGCTCTTCAAGTAGAGATCAGTTTCAGTGATAACAGAGGATTGTTGTTGAAGAATGTAAGAGGAGGAAGAGTGAGCTGAGCTGAAGTCAAGTTAGGGTTTTGTTTTGCAGCTGTAGTTGAGAGCAGCCGAGCAGAGGGTGCTCTATCTCTCTTGGCATTGACAAGAAACTCAGTCCCTCTGCTTCTCCCTTTTTATAAGAATAAAATGTATTTTTCTATTTCCAGTTTCAAAAGGAAAGTTAATATTATTATTTTTTCAACTTTTTAATTTATGAAATTAATAAATAAACAAAAGCATCACATACACAAGGAAAAAGTTCATGTTCATTGATATATCTCATATTTATCTTTAATAGATTTGATAAATTATTGAATTTCTAACTAAGAGTTTGGGATTTGAATTAAAATTATTCCCTTAAAGGTATAACATTAACAATGGTGGTATCATCATCGCGATGGCGAGAATCACAAGAAAGAGGACACCAACTGAGACTGTCACGTTGGCCTAATTGTGGTTGTTAATTTCTGTAAAAAGGGTGAGTGAGAAAGAGAGAATAGTAAAGAAAGGAAAGGAGGTCAAAAAGCTGACAATGAATTTGGAAATAGGAAAAAGAGCGCACATGGGGGTGTTGGGCGAGCATCATAACACTAAATTTAACTCCCTCCTCCTACACTTATTGATGATGATGAGATCGCCGGACAAATAAATATATATACAAGAGGTATAAAATATGTTTCAAATTATGTTTAGTGATTTACATTTTTAACTAATACATTAAATCATAAATATTTATTAATACATTAAATCATAAATACTTATTGAAGGTATAAAAATATATTTAAAATATATATTTTATTATATACCGATATATACCGATATATTCCGATATAATCCGATATAACTTGTAACGCTCCTAGACCGTTATGGGTCCGTTATCCGTTTTACCTGCATAGTCTATATAATACTGCTAAGAATGTTGTAATTGTTGTAGTATGCTCTAATTGACTGATACTGCTCTAATTTTGCTCAGATTATGATACTGCTCAGAATATGTTGTAATTGTTGTAGTATGCTCTGATTAAGCAGCGTGCTCTGATCCCGTCCCGTCCCGAATCCGTTTGGGATGGGACGAGGTCGGGATGGAGTTTTTCCATCCTGTAGTGTCCCGATCCCGTATAAACGGGATGGGATAGGAATGGGTCTATCTCGTCCCATGCCCACCCTTACTTCTATCTCATCAGTCCATCGCTATTTCTTAATTATCTCCTATTTGTTCAAATTGTTTCAAGTTCGGGAAGCGAGAGGATCACAAAAAGTAAATAAATAAAATAAACAAAATAGGAAAGATGATGGGCAAGGTGGCCATCGTGGGGGTGTCACTCATCCTTGTGGTCGGTGTTATTGTTGGTGTTGTTGCTACTGTTCATCAGCGCAACTCTAACACATTAACACAAAACAACAATCAAACACTAGTTAACACATTTCAGCCCAAAGACCCACCAAAGAAACCAATTTGCGGACAAAAAAACGCAATAAAAACAGAGCAAGCAGCAGAGTGCACTCTGTTCTTTGCATTCTGTGCAACTGTCAAAAACAGAGCAAGAAGCAAAATGCACTCTGTTTTGCAACTGTCAAAAACAGAGCAATTGTCACAAACTTGCAGGTCCATAAGCGCTGCTAGGGTGCTCTGTCAGAGACATAAAATTGCCTCAAAGCATCCGCCCAAGATTGCACAATGCACCAATCCTGGCAACAAATCATACTGCAACAATTTGAACATCCTGCAGCCAGCTTATAAGGCAACAGAAATACCAAAAAAAACTCTTGTATCTAACACTAAAAGAATTGGTCAAATAGAGAACATATGCAGATATGGACTGATGTTAGTATCTAACAATCTAATTACCCCAATGTTTCGGAAAAGTCTAATTTTCTGATGGTGATATGTAATTTTCTCTTTTAATACGACATCCAGAAAACTTAATTAGATCCCCTGCTGGTTTGTCCTCTAAGTAATGTTACTATCAGGAGTTATAACTCAGATAATCGTACTTTCTAAAGGCATAAACGTGGGTTTGGGGGTAATACTACCTAAAGCAAGGCCTGACTCAAGTGTGATTCGGTCCAGGATGATCAAGCAAAAATTAGAAATGTGCTACCAATATTCTTCTTTTCAAAATAATGAAAAACCAAAAGTGTTCTAGTGGAACATGCACATATGCAAGTAAGTGGTCCAGTTGCTCTAGTAAACAAAGTTGAAGATGTGAGAATATTCTAGAAAAAGGATGGAAATCCAAATACCTGAATCGAGTGCAAGGTAACAAACTTTGTTGAACTTTGCAGAAAGTTGTCAACATTAACAGTCCTGATACCAAGTTATAAGATATTATGATCATAAAATGGGATGGATGAAAACAACAGATGAAAGAGAAAGTCACATTTTACACCAATAATATCTCAACATTTTATTGCGAATATGTCTACACCTAACTAAAATTGTGTAATATCTATCCACTTGATCATTGATCAATGTTGGACTCGAAATCCAAGCCATTTTGGTTATGTAGTGTAGATTTTAGAGTTTTATTAGCATTTCAAACAGTGTGTACATTTCAAACTGGCAAAGTCCCTTTAAGATTCAGAAGCTATTATTGCAGATCCATAATGGTTATGTTTTACAGACATCCCGAATTCACAAATGCAACAATGAAACCTGTATATATGTTATAGTTTCTAACCCAACCTTGAATTATATGGAATGCGAAAAAGATGTACTGAATCAATTTCAGTTCCAGCTTTTAGTTGATCAGTTCCACAAGAGATCTCTTAACTAAGTCTGTTCCTGGGCTTTGTCAGACCTGAGAGTCAATCCCAATCCGACAACTTTGATGGACTTTATTTTCAGGGTCTGGCCCAATTATGTGGAACTTTGTTTGGATTTCAAGCTTAATTTAGGTGTTTCTTTGTGTTTTGCTCCTCATTTTGTCACACATTCAGCACTTTGTTTCCAATTCCTAACTAGATTTCGACAGGGTTATATAAATGCAGGCATTGCCTGTGAGAAGGAGAAAGTAGAACCTGATGCTAAGACTCAGCACAGAGTCTCTAAAGAAAGCACAATTGATGAAAGTTATATGGCTCAGCTTAATTTAGGAATGTTTTTATCTTGTAGTGCTGCTTACCTTACATGAGTTGAGTTTCTCTAGTAAAAATACTTCCTTGATTTTATTACGCGCCCTCCAAATTTTGGAACTATTTTGATACAAACAATGAGACATCCACAGGTTATTGTGTATATACTTGTTATAGTGATAGGATTTATTCTTTTAAAATTTGAAATTCATTATGTTCACATTAAGCTATATGCATGTCATCCAAAGAGCAGATTTATTGAACAAAATAATTTATTATGCAGAACAGGTTCACCAATTTAAAGCCAAAGGAGTTATGGTCGAGTGGTTAAGGCCTTGTAGGATTTATCCCCAAGTCCTTGCTTCGAGACCCTCCGGCGGCATATATTCTTTCGGGGTGATGTTGGCCTATAGGCGGCACCTCGGGGGATAGGTTACGGATCCTATCAAACACCGGCTTGCCTTTCAAAAAAAAAAAAAAGGTTCACCAATTTAAAATGCAAAACACATTTCATCTTTCAGGTTCTTTCAGAGATAAGGCCATACCTTGCAGGCACAGGTGGTGGAGTGCTTGAGCTTGTTCAGATTGATGGGTATGTAACCAAGGTTCGTCTAAGCGGTCCTGCAGCAGGGGTTATGACAGTGCGTGTGGCTTTAACTCAAAAGTTGAGAGAAAAGATACCTGCGATAGCAGCAGTCGAATTGATAGTGGTTAGTACTCGAAGAAGTCGGCATTTACTGTAAAGTGAAGAAAATAACTTTACATCTCAACTATCTCGTTCATAGAAAGTGAAAAAAATATAGTGATTAGCTGTGAATTTTGTTATACTGTTGAATCAAATCTGTGATCACTGAGATTACCTAAACCTACAGTCCTGAGATGTGAATAACAGAAATAGGAGGAAGAAAAAATCAAGGTATACGCTATATAAAACCCAAACACTAGATTTTCGTGTGAAACACTTGAAGAGTAAAAAAAAGACAATGCTAAACTGATTCCACTATGTTTGAAAGCAAAAGCAAAGAAGCAACAACTTACAGAAGGCATCTGAATTAACAAAATTTATAATTGTTGGATCTATGACGTGATCATTAGATGAGGAACAGTACCAAATATTGCGAACATAGCATTGTACATGTATACATTATTCTAGCATATCATACATGTATACCTTATTCCATTTTATCGGAATCTAAATTGTTCTGCACCGTAAGGCAGAGATTTGGTATATCAGTGTCTATTTCTGAAATGAAGAACATATGCATACAATACTTATTGAGGTAGAGATCGAACAAGTGCAATGTAAATGCACTCTGTTTTACAAAAAAAAAAAACAAAAACCCTAGATTACTCTCTCATATCTCTCTTTTATTCGCCTTGACCAAAACTGTAGCTTACTTTACAGCACTCCACAGCCCATTACATTCACATCAACACATGCTTTTGAAATCTTCAAAGAATAAGAAGAAGAAGAAAATTTGCACAAACCAAAGAATATGATTAGGTTTGGCTCGGTTTCGACTTGAAACCACAAACCAAATTGTGTCAATTGGTTGAACAGAAAGCGAAATCGAATCCAACTGAAGTAAAATTTGCACAACAATATAAACCTAAGTGAGAGATTTGATTTTACTCACCTTGAACCCTGAATCAGTGCTCTAAAAATCGCTAGGCGCTGGGCGGGCGGCGAGCAGGTGCCTAGCGCCCAGGGGCCTAGGCGGGCGCCTAGGCGGTGTTAGATTTTGTATTATAACTTTAATAATTTACAAAAGTTAAGCATAATACTTTATCAATTACATCCAATTTAATGTCAATATATATATGCAAAATTTAAAAACATGAAAAATTAACAATCGTGAACAAAATTTATTAAAACTCAAATGACTGAAATTGGTCATGATGGGTACTTTATATAAATTTGAATTTGTGTACTTTTTTATTTTTCTTCAAATTACATGAATAACCTCAGTTATGTTTGATAAAATCTACATTAGTAAAATTGGTACCGG
>QNQO01003562.1:0-44339 GCA_003290165.1 Berberis thunbergii | reverse complement strand
CGTGTATGGCGTAGGCTATGGGACGGTTGAGTGCCAGTTACTCCCCCTGAATTGATGGGGTTGCCTGCAACGCCATTAATTGAGCGAACGTGGTCTGCGCACTTTCCTTGGGAACCATCGTTTCTTTATTTCCCACACGGTATTCTATGCTTAGTAGTTAATGTAGAAGGCACGTTTGGTGAACCATTATGCCTATATAATGGTGTTCTGCAATCGTTGTAGTCAATCTGCTAAAATCTTCGTAATTTCTTCTCATATTGTGGATAAGTAGTACGGGTTTCTACCAAGGGAGATGCCTTGGTGTTATTTCGTGCTGATTGCATCCGTGTGTGCGTGGATCCCGCTGCTAACTAATGGCTGGTCGAAGTGTTAGCCGATGTGTGACGCTTTCAGGTGTGGTATCTCTCAGCCACTCCTGACATCATCTATGGGAAAAGTGGCTTCGCTTGGTAGCATTGGGAGACCTTGTCGACGTGGCAGCTTGTGGCCATCCTCATCTACTTTCTTCCATCCCCCTTCTAGAGGCCAAAAACCATTTGAGGAAGCCTTTAAGGGGATGGAATGTTTCTTGAGGAAATCAGTTGTTCGTTGTAAGGTCTACAACGCCACTGTACGGGTACTTTCTGGGGTAATTCGACATAGCCATTTGGCCGCTCAGTCCTTTTCAATTCCCCCTGACACTTTGTCTTTATCTTGGGAAAGGTTTAAGCGAAGTCCGTTCACATGTCTTTGCTATCACTTGCAAATAGCTTGCATGTCCTCCTTCAGACACCTTTACGTATTTATATCATCTAAGCGAGTCTTTTACTTCATGTCACACTGTAATTAGATGCTTATAGTATGTAGTCTTTTGTATCCGCCTTAGGGCACTTGTTGTTACATCTTTCCAATAATCAATAGAGTTTGTTTATGTAATTCTTTCTTTATTTCTTAAATGATTGCAAATCACATGTCTTTAAAAACTAAAACTCTACATTGACTATGGAAAGGGAAATAAACAACTGAAAGCAAACTAACTATTGAGCGAGATGAATTGATCATGGTCTTGAAGTGAAATCAGATTGTTTTTGTGGATCGTTCAGCGGACTGTCGCGACACTTCAGAGGTTACTAAAGAGTAAACCTTGTAGAGGGGTCAATCCATGTACCGACAGAACGGCGGGGGGATATATTCTCGCTTGCCTTGGCCTCTCCGTTTCGTTGGACAGAAGAGCAGACAGCTCCCGCACTGTTTGAAGGTGATGTCCCCACTGTTGCTTGGCTTGACACTGGTTCAGGCTACTTCGCGGTATGTAGTTGGATCTTGGTTTAACGTCGCCAGCCCGACATATATTCTTTCTAAAAAATGATGTACCATAAAATGAAGAGGAAGAACATAGCAAACACTCACCCAAACCTAGACACTCAGTCCACGATGTTAACTAGATCATATAGCAACAATCGAAAAAGTTGAGGATCCGTCCAACATATAATAGCACCCACATGCAGCACAACAGAAACTAACACACTCCTAAAACGACGAAGACGCCATGCAAAATTATAGAGAAAATGAAAACGAACCCGCGATCATAAATAAATCATAGGGATCTGAAACAGAAAGTTATCACCAACAAAGATATCCAGCAAATGACTATTTCCTACTCCTAAAAATGGACATCCTATGTCTGGTGTTAAATCAGAAGATTGAATGTGTTGCACAATAGGATGTCAAAATTAAAATCATCCTTTAAAAACAATAGATCCACATAGGTAGCGTCAGTCAATATTAAAGGGATGGAAAGAGGTATGTCTATAGATATATCAAGTGGTACAGGCTCATCATAACAAAATAAATTGCACAAAGATGATGAGCTAGATAGCTCAACAACACCCCCAAACCTGGAATCAACACTATCTATGGGATGTATTCTCTCCAAAGAATATTGAGAATCATATTTCATGTAGGAGTTACTAGGAGGACATATGTCAAACGGGTCATCATGAAAAGGTGGGAAAGGGAATGGGTTAGAAAGGCCAATAGTATCAGCAGAAGGGTTCAGTTTTAACTCACTGAGTGGAAGGAGTTCCACTTTAGGTTTTCATGTGTAACCCAGATCCATAATAGGGGTGGAATCAAGTAAAGCATTCACTTCCCTAATGGACTCATCAATATTGAAGTCTAAACCGAAGTGAGTCAAACATACTGCTAAGGGATCATCTAATGCAGACAACAATAAGGAATTCTCCACCGAACTCTCAATCATGTTAACTTCACAAACATCATCGGACTCAGGAGGTTGTTGGCTTACATTAAAAACATTGAGTTCGACGGTCATGTTGCCAAATGATAGTTTCATAATTCCATTCCTACAGTTAATAATAGCATTAGATGTGACAAAAAATGGACGACCAAAAATAACTGGAATGTGACTGGAGGGGTTGTGAACAGGTTGTGCATCAAGAACTATGAAGTCCACTGAAAAATAGAAATTTTCAACCTTAATGATCACATCCTCTATAACACCGCGGGGAATTCTAATTGACCTATCTGCCAATTGCAGTGTTACTTTAGTCAATTTTAGCCCACTGAGACCTAATTGCTCATAAACAGAATATGACAACAAATTAACACTCGCCCCCAAATCCAACAATGTCTTATCAATCATATGATCATCGATAACACAAGAAATAGTCGGACACCCAGGATCTCCATACTTAGGCGGCGCTTTGTGTTGAATAATTGAGCTTACTTGCTCGGCAAGAAATGCTCTTTTTTGCACATGTAGCTTTCGCTTCTGTGTGCAAAAATCCTTCAAAAATTCGGCATAGATAGGAACTTGCTTAATAGCATTGAGCAATGGAATATTAATGTGAACTTGTTTAAAAAATTTCAATACATCGTCAGCATTTATTCCTTTCTTTGCTGGAGCTAACCGTGATGGAAACGATGCTCTAGGCGAATAAGATGCCTGAGTGGGGTCAGAGTCAATAGGCACATCTTTAGAAGGTGAAGCTTTACAGCCATCCTGTCAGATGGAGATGCAACCTGCTTTGACTTAGACGGAGATGCAATGTGATAGTCACATAATTATTACATAATATACCCCTTAATTTATACATGTTAGTGTTTCGATTATTATATTTTATAATAATTATTTCGTTTTTATCTCTTTTCAGGAATTTGCGCTTAAACGATCAAATCATATTAAGGCGACTATGTAAGGAATTGCACTTGGTGGTGGTACAAAGTAGAGAGAGAAACCCTAACCAAAACCTAAACTTAAACCCAATTCACACCCTAAAACCAAACCCAAACCCAAACCCAAACCTAAACCAACTCATACCCTAAAACCAAACCCAAACCCAAACCTAATCCTTATTCTCTATAAATAGAATACGATAGGGAATGAGAAGGGAGAGGGAGGAAGAGAAGGGAACAGATTGGAAGTGGAGATCAAACCCTCTTCCTCCTCTCAAGGTGATTCCCACCACAGCCACCACCGTCACCACCGTGAAACAGGGGTGTGACAACCCTGTTTCACGTCAACTTTTCCATCGCCACCACTCACCACTCACTGGTCCTCTCCACTGTCCACACTGTCACCTCACCACCACCTCCGCCGAACAGCTCAACAGGTCACGAACCACCACGAACCAGCCGCAACAGACTGCCTACCTCACCGTGGAACAGAGCCGTACCACGACTCTGTTTCATCTTGCAACAGAGCATTTTCTTCCCTTCTTTCGGCCTCAAATCGTCTCGAGTTCCTTCTCTCACAACCACCTCGCGACCAGGCCAATCATCACCGCCACCACCTCGCGACAGAGCTCGCATACGAGCAGAAACAGTCGCAAAAACAGGGAGTTTCCTCTCCTTGTTTCTTTGCTGAATTTGCAATTTTAATTGGGTTTTCTTCACTCTATCTCATCTTTTGCAGGTACTAGAGTCGAATTGGAGACGAAGGAAGCCGCGAGGAGCGAGAACCAGGCCGTAACAGCGACGGTTCTCGCTGGAGAAGACGATCGGCGCTGTAGCGCACTGTAGCAGGGCGGGAATTGGTTTTATTTCGGTTTTCTGGCTATTCACACCCCAGCTATCTGTAAGAGCCACCACAGAGTGCTTTTGGCCAGTTTTCTCGGGATTCGCGTCCGTGCAGAGATGATTTCCACCTCCATCGACGTTGTGCCCACCGCCACCATGACCAGCTAAACCATTCGCCAAGGCTACGATGAAACCACGGGATTTCCTAGAGTTTGTGTATTTAAATTTATTATTTTCTTTATGCTTGAACGTTAAACACATTTGATTTATGATTTTTAATAAATTGCTTTCACCGATTATATCCTGATTAATTATCTAGACTAGTCGGTAGTTAGAAGTACCCTTTGTTGAAATTCAAAAGTCTGATTTAATCAATTAATCTGAATCTGTGATTGTGTGTGCCGTAAGAAGACACACAATGCTAGGGATTAGGATTAGTTAAAATAAACCTGTGATTGTGTGCTGTAAGAAGACACGCAATTCTAGGGGTTTATACCTATGCTTAAATCAATTGTGAACTTAGATTAATCTTTAGGTTAGTCATGTTAAATCTTGAAAACAATATCTTTGATTACACAAATCTCAAAGAACCTGTGGTGGATTCAATGCCTTGGTTTCCTTTCTCATATTATTTAAAACTTTTTATTTTGTTTTTAATTTGATTTTTAGTTTACAGATTTAAAAATGCTGTAACCCCCTTTCCTATAAATTAGTTTAATTAAATTATAAAATTTCAATTGCATCCACCTTCCTCGTGGGATCGACCCGTACTTGCCGTTGTCTACCAGTTAGGCACCGTGCACTTGCGGTTATTACAAGTGGGTTAAATTAACCTGTTAATTTAGGTTTGTTAAATCCCCATCAAGTTTTTGG
The DNA here is from genome assembly GCA_003290165.1 of Berberis thunbergii. NCBI lineage: Eukaryota > Viridiplantae > Streptophyta > Magnoliopsida > Ranunculales > Berberidaceae > Berberis > Berberis thunbergii. Next base: position 39,446 of record QNQO01003562.1, on the reverse strand, counting down.
CGCCGTTGCCGGGGAAGGTTGAGGTGTAATTGAATTTAAGATTTATTTTCACTAATTGTAAAAAAAAAAAAATCAAAAATTAAAAAATTAAAAAAAAACAACAAAACAAAAACAAAAAAAAAAAAAATTCTAAAAAAAAAAAAATCAAAACAAAAATTTTATTTTTATTTGTATTTTGTTCTTTTTACACTCATTTTGTGTTTGATTTTGCAGATCACACGCTTCTCGAGGATATTGGACGATCCTGCAAAACATCAAGCAAATTCTAATTTTTTATTTTGTGAGGAGAGTTTTCATTTTATTTTCACCTCGTTTTACGAGTGTGTGGTGTAATAATTTTTGAGAATTTTACTATTTTTTATTTTGTTTAATCACTAAAAAAAAAAAACCCAAAATTTTCTAAGTCAAAAGAAGTTATAGGGAAACAATTTTAATTGTTACCCAATAATTTTTATGATTTAGAAATCCGACTTCTAAGACCAAGACCAGTAAATTTATTTGCATGTGCTTGTGTGTTGATTGGAACTGATAAAAAGAAGTCGAACTTTTTTTTGAATTGTGCTAACATTTTGTGCAGATTGGAATACGCACACTGTAAGTATTTCTATCACACGCAATGTATTAGCGACCGGGTGCTTGGTGTAATTGGTTGAAATTGTGTGATTGGTTGTTTAATTTCTGTAATTGTGGATGCTAAACTTTAGTAATTCATAATAAGCAGACCCAACTTCTAAATAGAAACTGGTGGGACTTGATATCCCCACCTCATCACTCCAGCTGTGTGCAACCAATAGCCTAACATAATTAAAATCAATTAGCAAGTTAGATAGAGCCATCTTTTAGGTACGGTGTTCATAGGACAACCAAGACCAAGGTGAATCCAATAATTTTTGTGTTGACTCAAGCTAAAAGTGACGATGGGTTTAATCATTCAATGAACTCCGAGAGGCCACTGCCACAAGGGAAATTTACCCGGTACGCCGAGTCATAAGTAAGCTACGATCCACAAGAAGAATTGGTGTAACCAACAGTTTTTGGTTAGGAACACAAGCCTCAAGTGTGCATTTAACATCACATCGTTCTCACATCTAATGGCTTACAGAGCGGTAGCACAATGAAGTACTTAATTGGACCATTGTGACCTCCTTCTCTTGTGCGATAATCCGGTTTCTTTGAAACAAAACTCTAGCCTACTGATTTTGAACTTTGCGGTGTAAAGTGTACACTCTTAGGATCAACTTGTAGCACCCATTATTCTATCATAAAGATTACATAAGAAATAATTGTCCCCCAAAGATAAAAAGATAATTGATCTCAAAAACGTTTATTGCTTAGGGAGGCATGTTTCTTGTGCATTTATTGGTTGCTGATTGCGTGTGAGTCTGTGCTTATTTTGTTTAGAGTTAGTGATTTAAAAAAAAAAAAAAAAAATGAACACGAGGGATTATCCAGCCTATTTTTACGAGCAAGTCAATTCATTTTATGACATGCGACGACCTGATTATGATCCATATTTAGATTATTACAACCCAGGTCTAGCTTATCATCCTGACTTCTCATGGGCTCATGGTCAGTACCATGGAGACCTTCTAGACACTCCTCAGACTCCTCAAGCTTTCATTCCTGACACTGAGTTAGAGAATATCATGAAAATTTTTATAGAGCGAACAGGAGAAGTGCTTGAGCAAAATTCTCATAATATCACAGATTTGACAACTATTTTTCAACAAAACTCTCAAGCTATCCGGAAACTTGAGATGACTGTGAGTTAGATAGTTGAGTCACTTCCTGAGATAGAGTCAGATAAATTCCCTAGTGACTCATTTATTGATGAACCTGTCAATTATGAGACACTACAGACATCTCCTTCCCATGTTGACTCATGCCTCTCTAGTGACTCATGCATCGAATCAACCTGTGACCATTCTTTAGAGTCTCCTCTTGACTGTTTAGAGGCTTGTTTGACTCAATTTAGTTTAGACTTTGATGTTGATGATTCCATTAGGGAAGTCAATGATTTGCTTGACTCAGTCCCCATTGTGGATCCTAGTTATAAATGGCAGTCTAAAGTGAAGCCTCTTCCACTCAGTGAGTCAAAACTAGCCCCATCAGTTGAGCCACCTGAGCTTAACCTTAAACAATTACCTGACACCCTCAGGTATGCATTTTCAGGTGATGAGTTGTCTAGACCAACATCTCTATGTGATTCATGTGATGAGCTTGTACCACTTGATATATCCATCGTCTCATCTACTTGCATCACATTCCCATTTACTAAGGCTACTTTCACCAATCCCTTGTGCTGTATTGAGGATTTCAGTTTTCACCATCCTGTTGTGAAAATTATTCAATCATCTGATTTGGAACCAGACATAGGATGTTCTCTTTTTGGAGCTCGCAAGGATCATCTGTTGTGTATGACTACTGGTCACTTTTGGAATGTCCTAGTGTATTTGGTGCCTCATGTGATTGCTTTATTTTGGTGGATTGATCCTCAACTGTTCAGGTTGTTGATATACGACCATGGACTAAGTGTTTGTCATGTTCTTCCTCTCCACTATTTGCTACACCATTTTTTAAGAAGAATATTTGTCGGGCTGATGACGGTAAACCAAGCGCTCCTAGGAGGCAGCCTAGCTTTAGTTGTGTGTATTTGCTGTTAGTCTGGATTGATTTTCGAGTACCCTATTTAGTTGTGTTTCACTCATACTCGTTAGCTCCGTAACAGTTTTGCCTTCCAACTTGCCTTTTCTTTTTAGTTTTCTTTGTTAGTGTCGAGTCTGCATTTTATCGATTTCTAATGAAAACTCCATGATTCTTATGTTTGTGAGCCTCATTGATGGATGACTTCTTGGAAATTGGTAAAATCTTCACCGCGGTAATACTGTTCTAACCTCCTCTCCTGTACTTATTTCATTCATTTGTAAGAATTATTTTGTTAAACATTGAGGACAATGTTTGGATTAGGTTTGGGGGTAGGGTTCATGAATCGGTGAATTTTTCATTTTTTCGTAGTGTTTTCTCTTCTTATTCTTAAAAAAAAAAAAAAAAAAAAAAAAAAAAACAAATTGCTTTTCTGTCAAGAAAACTTGGTCTTTTACGAGTATGAAAATGAATTTTAAATGTTTTATGCTCAAGAAAATGCAAGCTAACTTGACATATTGGTATATTGATAAAGACTGAAAGTTTAGAATGATCCTTAAGCTAGATCTGGTTCATAAGATTTTTCAACTCGATTATCTTTGCACCATGAGCCATGTTAGCATAACTTGAAGTTGATAAGTGAAATATGTACTAGAAAACCTTAGAATAATAGTGGAGACTTAACCCTGAAAGCTTTGAACATTTCTATTTTTCTGAGGGTTATACATAAACTCTGATTTTTCTTGAGTCCGTATTATCTCGTTGATGATCTCATTATTCTCATTTTTCTGATCAATTGCTTTGGGAATGACATAAAAATTGAATTATTACACTAGAAATTCTTGGCTTATTCAATTGAGATGTCATAATACTGACCCGAACTTAGGTAATGATCTAGGCATTTTTTCTTCTTTAGACCATTAACTAGCCTTTTAACTTACCCATAACATTAACTTTTTGTAGCCTTTTGAGCCATAGATTAACCTTTTATTTGTTAACCCATTAACCTTTACTCAATTTTTCTGGGAATGTGTACGGATGAATATACTTGGTGTAAAAAGGGCATGAAAGAGCAAAATATGAGATATTTCATAAATCCTCTATGGAAGAAAGAAAAAGAAAGAAATAAAGAAAAAGAAAGAAATAAAGAAAAAAAAGAAGAAGAATGTGAATGAGGATAAAGATGTGAGAATGAAGAACAAAATTGATGGTGCGCAACATTGATTTATTCTTGACAGCCCTAATTGTTCGCATAATGGGTGTATACATTCCTAGAAATTTTTTAGAATCCTTTGACATTCCTTATTAACTATTAACCAAGCCCCATTACAACCCAACAAAGTCCTAGTTGATCTTAGGTAAAGGTTGGTTTCGTAGATGTGGAGATTTAATAACCAAGACCTATGGTGTTTGATTCAACATTCCCAAAAGTAATTGATATTCCTGTCCATGAGATCATGTTCATTCCATTCTTGAAAGGTCCGTTCTTCATATTACTATATGTGAGATGATTGTTTTCCATCATTTACTCTTTTCCTCACATATAAACTGAGTGAAATACCAAATCTCTGAGTGCTTTATTGTGAGTGACATGAGAGGTTTGCAGTCAAAACAAACTTTCTACAGGAGATTTAGTCATTGTTTTACTCTGAAATGAAAAGTTATGATGATAGTGCTATCCACACACATACATTGAGTTGACGATGATTATGAATTTTTTTTTCTAACTTTTGGAGAATATTAAATTATTTGGAGATTTGTTGATACACTAAAATGACACTGTTGGTTTCCTGCATTTTTTGAAGTTTTAAAATGAACACTGTTTGACCAAGTTTTGTTGAGTCAGTAATGTTTGTGGGTAACATTTCTGGAAACCCTCACGAGACTATAACTCGTCCACTAGAGGTAATTTAGGGGTTTAAAGCCATGTTGCACGTTTAAGGTAAGTGCAACCGATGATTCCTGCGAAAGTGAGTTAGAATTTTCCTTTTTTATTGTTTTGCTCGAGGACTAGCAAAATATAGGTTTGGGGGTATTTGATAGTCACATAATTATTACATAATATACCCCTTAATTTATACATGTTAGTGTTTCGATTATTATATTTATAATAATTATTTCGTTTTTATCTCTTTTCAGGAATTTGCGCTTAAACGATCAAATCATATTAAGGCGACTATGTAAGGAATTGCACTTGGTGGTGGTACAAAGTAGAGAGAGAAACCCTAACCAAAACCTAAACTTAAACCCAATTCACACCCTAAAACCAAACCCAAACCCAAACCCAAACCTAAACCAACTCATACCCTAAAACCAAACCCAAACCCAAACCTAATCCTTATTCTCTATAAATAGAATACGATAGGGAATGAGAAGGGAGAGGGAGGAAGAGAAGGGAACAGATTGGAAGTGGAGATCAAACCCTCTTCCTCCTCTCAAGGTGATTCCCACCACAGCCACCACCGTCACCACCGTGAAACAGGGGTGTGACAACCCTGTTTCACGTCAACTTTTCCATCGCCACCACTCACCACTCACTGGTCTTCTCCACTGTCCACACTGTCACCTCACCACCACCTCCGCCGAACAGCTCAACAGGTCACGAACCACCACGAACCAGCCGCGACAGACTGCCTACCTCACCGTGGAACAGAGCCGTACCACGACTCTGTTTCATCTTGCAACAGAGCATTTTCTTCCCTTCTTTCGGCCTCAAATCGTCTCGAGTTCCTTCTCTCACAACCACCTCGCGACCAGGCCAATCATCACCGCCACCACCTCGCGACAGAGCTCGCATACGAGCAGAAACAGTCGCAAAAACAGGGAGTTTCCTCTCCCTGTTTCTTTGCTGAATTTGCAATTTTAATTGGGTTTTCTTCACTCTATCTCATCTTTTGCAGGTACTAGAGTCGAATTGGAGACGAAGGAAGCCGCGAGGAGCGAGAACCAGGCCGTAACAGCGACGGTTCTCGCTGGAGAAGACGATCGGCGCTGTAGCGCACTGTAGCAGGGCGGGAATTGGTTTTATTTCGGTTTTCTGGCTATTCACACCCCATCTATCTGTAAGAGCCACCACAGAGTGCTTTTGGCCAGTTTTCTCGGGATTCGCGTCCGTGCAGAGATGATTTCCACCTCCATCGACGTTGTGCCCACCGCCACCATGACCAGCTAAACCATTCGCCAAGGCTACGATGAAACCACGGGATTTCCTAGAGTTTGTGTATTTAAATTTATTATTTTCTTTATGCTTGAACGTTAAACACATTTGATTTATGATTTTTAATAAATTGCTTTCACCGATTATATCCTGATTAATTATCTAGACTAGTCGGTAGTTAGAAGTACCCTTTGTTGAAATTCAAAAGTCTGATTTAATCAATTAATCTGAATCTGTGATTGTGTGTGCCGTAAGAAGACACACAATGCTAGGGATTAGGATTAGTTAAAATAAACCTGTGATTGTGTGTGCTGTAAGAAGACACGCAATTCTAGGGGTTTATACCTATGCTTAAATCAATTGTGAACTTAGATTAATCTTTAGGTTAGTCATGTTAAATCTTGAAAACAATATCTTTGATTACACAAATCTCAAAGAACCTGTGGTGGATTCAATGCCTTGGTTTCCTTTCTCATATTATTTAAAACTTTTTATTTTGTTTTTAATTTGATTTTTAGTTTACAGATTTAAAAATGTTGTAACCCCCTTTCCTATAAATTAGTTTAATTAAATTCTAAAATTTCAATTGCATCCACCTTCCTCGTGGGATCGACCCGTACTTGCCGTTGTCTACCAGTTAGGCACCGTGCACTTGCGGTTATTACAAGTGGGTTAAATTAACCTGTTAATTTAGGTTTGTTAAATCCCCATCACAATGACACTCGAATCGAGCACTTGTACCCGATTATCAACCTGTTTTCCACTCCTAAGGGTAGTAATAGATTGGACATCTTCATGACATGACTTAGATGTACTACCAACTGCGAATTGACCCTTCGGGTTTGGAACAGGTTGACTAGGAAATCTGCCTAGCTCTCTCTCGAAAAAAGACCAAGTAATCTTACTCACAGCTATCTCAAGTCTATTGAGGGCTTGAGATTGGTGTTGGGCCGTGACTTTCAACTCAGATATGTCCTTAGAATTCTGCTCAATTATACTTTCTGAGCGCTGCAAAAATCGATCAACCATTTCCTCAAAACTTGATGTGTTGGATGGAGGAACTTGGTTAAGGTGGTGCATAACAGGGCTAGAGGCTTGAGGAGCCTGGGAGACAACAACAAGTCCCCCATGGTGTGGGCCATGGGCTCAGGGAAGATTTGAATGTTGGGTAAATCCCGGACTGTAATAGTTAGGTTGTAAATTATTATTACCAGGTCGCAACATAATGTTAAAAGAGTTGACTTGCTTAGCATAGTACACAATATTATCATTTTGCAAGTCACAATTATCTATTGTATGACCAAGACTTGAGCATGCAGCACAGACCTCAAATGGTCGAGTCACATTAAAAAATGCATCTATCTTTTGAGCCATAGTCATAACAACTTTCTCTAACTTCGAGATAGAAGGGGGGTGAACAAATGGATCTCTAATCTCATATATACCGCCCTTACGCCTATCAGAACCCTTTATCGAATAATCCAATTGCTGAGAATTTTCGGAAAGTGTCTCAAAGAATTCCCATATTTCATTGATGCTCATTTTCATTAGTGACCCACCACTAGTGGCATCAATCATACGACAGTTTTGAGGAGTTAAACCGTCTTGGAAGTATTGAACTAGTCGCCACTTTTCAAATCCGTGATGGGAACACCTGTAAATGAGTTCATTGAACCTTTCCCAGCATTCATATAAATGTTCGCTCTCTTTTTGCTAAAAATTAGATAACTCTCGTCGGAGGGCATTCGTTTTATGAATGGGTAAGTACTTTGTCAAGAACTTTCTTGACAACTCATCCCATGATGTGATGGATCTTGTCCCTAATGCATTTAATCATGATTTCGCCTTATTTTTCAAATACAATGAAAACAACCTAAGACGGACCGAATCATCAGAAAAGTTCTGGTACTTCAGGGTGGCGCAGATGTCAAGAAACTCTTTAACATGAAGATAAGGGTCTTCTTTATCAAAACCATAAAAATAAAGGCAGCAGATGAATAATAGATGGTTTGAGTTCGAAACTGTTTGCATTTGTCTCAGGTAAGACAATGCAAGACAGAACACTACTAGGAAGAGGGGCGAAGTAATCCTTAAAGACCTTCCCCTCAGCCATCTCAGTGGACAAAAATGATGAACCTAAATAGGTAATGGGGACTTCAAAGAACTCCTCGAAATCTTGTTGGACAAGCTTACTCTTAGAATCGCGCACCTAGGTATGCATAAACTATGAAGGTTTAAAGTCAACACTCCTAAACATGCTTCAAAATTTTTTATTTAATTAATTTTTTATTTTTTTAAAATGCAAGCCTAACCACTATATGAAGATGACCTAACTCTAAAAAATAAAAACAACGAAACCCTAAATGATGCACAAACAAAATGAATGGCAGACCCTAGAGCTTTTCTTTACTAATGCAAGGCTGGAATTCAATTCAATTTACTTAACCGTGGGAGAGGCACGGTAATTTCCTATCAATCTGCTACTACAGAGTTGCTCCTACCTCTTTTTCCACTATCTAACTCAAAGTGAAACACCTCTTTTTCACTCGACCACTTTAAGCTATCAAACGTCCAAAGAGGGTCCCTATGAGCGTCACACATGTCCTAGATAATTATCTTGCTACAAATTTTAAATAATGAAGGCCTAGGTTCCTAACCCTAAAATAGATGGTGATTAACCTATCCGCGGGAGATGGCACAGAAGTTTCAACTCAATCCCGCCACTATTCAAATTTGCATGCAATACTACCTAGAACAAGCTAAACACAAGTGATCACACAGAAACTGCGTGCAGATGCGATGGGTAAAGTTACCTCCAACGTGAACCTTTTTCGGGTTACTTATGACGCCAGGTAGAAGTCGATTTCTGAGAGTTTCCTCGCGAATCACAATATTTCACTCCGTTTCCACTTGAGCTCCTATGTGTGTGACCGCCTGCAAAATAAATGCAAAAATAACTCAAACTCAAGCAAATAAAATAAATAAGAAAGTGACTCGTAACACTGTTCCTAAAAATAAAATTAAACCTAATTTATAAACTATCAAAAACAACCCTGGATTTCAATTGTACCGTTACAATTCCCGGCAACGGTGCCAAAAATTTAATGAAGATTTTATTAACCTAAATTAATGAGCTAATAACCCCTACTTGTAATATCGCAAGTGCACTACTGTCTAACTAGTAGACAGTGGCAAATACGGGTCGATCCCACGAGGATTGAAGAGACAGTCGAATTCTAAGACTTATTTAAACTAATTTAAAGTTGGGGGTTACAACAGATATAAATTACTAAATTAATATAATGAAATTGAACACTTAAAGATTAAACTGATAAGATGGTATGAGAGTGGACCAAGACATCGAATCCACCACAGGTTCTTCGAGATTTATGTAATCCAAATTATTGTTTTCAAGAATCAACACGACTAGCCTAAAGATTAATCTAAGTTCGCAATTGATTTCAACAAAAACATAAACCTCTAGCATTGCATATATTTCTACGACATACACAATCACAGTTTTATTTTAACTAATTCTAAACCCCTAGCATTGCATGTCTTCTTACGACACAATCACATATTCAAATTAATTGATTAAAGCAGGTTTCAAATATCAAAAGAGAATTTCTAACTACCGATTAGTCTAGATAATTATTCCGGATATAATCGATAAAGGCAAATTATTGAAATTCAGAAATCAACTGTATTTAACATTCAAGCATATGGAAAACAATAAATTCAGATACGACAAACTCTAGGAAACCCTGTGGTTTCATCTTCGCTTCAACGCGGGGTCTAGAAGATCATGGTGGATAATGTAACAACATCAATGGAGGTGAAATCCATCAGTTCCCGCACGAGCACGCGACACGAGAAAGAGAGCAAATGCAATGTGGTGGCTCTTACAGGATCTGGGGTGCCAATAGCCTACTGTTTGAAAAAACAACTGGTTCCCGCCAAAAACTCGTGCGTTTTCTTTGGACTTTTTTCCACCTTGCTCCTCAAGAGAGCTGCTTCTTCTCCCTGATGCGTCCTCGTTTGAACTCACCTGCAAGAGAGAAAGGTGAAAACGAGAGAACAGGTGAGAGAAAGAGGGAACGAAGAGAGAAACTAAGAGCTCTCCTTGCTCCGCTCTGTTGCATCTCTATTCTATGTCGGGAATGAGAGATAAAGAAATAGAAGAAATGTGGACAGAGGAGGGGGAAGAGATAGAGACAAAGGTGAGATGAGGGAGGAAGTACGAAAGGTGGTGTCTTGAACAGTGGCGTCGAAGGGAATAGGAGCAGGGGCTGCTCTATTTTGGTTGTGGTGTGCGTGGGTCGTATTGGTTGTGAGAGAAAGAAGGGAAATAGGAAGGAAGAGAGAGAGAATGAAGAGACACGAAGGAGAGGTGAGGAGAACAGGGCGTGAGAAAAATGGAAGAGGAATGAAGGTAAGGTGGCGGTTGGTGGTGATGGCGAGGTGATCGCGCTGCCGATCCTCCTATCGACCTAGGATTGCCGGCAGGGTGGATGTGGCATGGTGGCTGGAAAAAGAGAAGAGGAAAGAAACGTAGGAAAATAGATGGGAAATAAGGTTCTCATTTTTTCCTTGTTATGTTGGGTTTGGGTTTCTAGGTTAGCTTTTGGGTTTGGGCTTAGGTTAAATTAGATGAATTTAGGTTTGTTTGGGTTAGGTTTAGACATGTGATAATTGACTTGCCACCCGCTACTCTATACCACCATTTGAACCAACCAATTGATCTGGATACAAGGTGCGAAGATGTCAGTACGGAGGGAGATATCAATTGTAGTATCCTGTAGGGCTGAACAAAAAACCGATCAAACCGACCGAACCGATCAAAATCGAACCGATTGGTTCAGTTTAAATTCGGTTCGGATCGGTTTCGGTTTTAAAAAATTCAAAACCGAAGTGGTCGGTTTGGTTTTCGGTTTCTATGTGATTTTAACCGACCAAACCAAACCGACCGAATATATATAATAAATAATATAATATGTTTAAAATAGTCGGTCGGTTCGGTTTTATTTCGGTTTTGGTTCGATTTTACGGTTTGCATAATTTAGAATCGGTTCGGTTTCGGATCGATTTTGTTAATGGTCGGTTCGGTTTCGGTTTGAAAATTTTAAAACCGACCTAGGTCGATTCGGTTCATGGTTTAGGTGGAAACCGAACCGATGGTTCGGTTTTCAGCCCTAGTATCCTGGAAGAGCTCACTGCAAGGAAACATATGAGCTCTTCATACGATTAATAGGAAGAAGTCCTAACTACTAGTCATGTTTATCCAAGTTAATGGTATCAACCAGATTGTGAAGTAAAGAATCGTTTATCAGAAGTCAGAACTAACTGGCAGGTCCACTGATAGACTTAAAATTGAACTTAGCTGATCACAATTCACTTTCTCTCCATTTTCAGTATGTATAATATTAACAAACTGATACAAAAATGGTCCTAATATCGCTTGAGCACTGGCCTTTGTGGAGACTCTGCCATAGAGGCCACATCTGATGGAAGTTTATGGACAAGGCTTTCGAACAAACAATGTTTTAAAATCAGGGAAACGGGTCCTGAAAAGTACTGCATTTACCATTAGAACAACAGACTTACAGAGTTTACTTCTTTACTGGTTTAAAGAAAATCGTCTTTGATTAGGAACATATCATATGTTGCAATTAGTGGTTTTACTTTCACCTTTCTTACTTTCATCTTTCCTTTTGAGATTATCCGATTAACTGTGGTATCATTACCTATTATTTTGATTTTTATCAATACTGTACGTGTAAACTAGTCGAAAAATCTGAGTAAGGACTAATGAAGGGGCCGGGGGAACAGTCTAGCATCTCGTAAAAATAAACCCTAAAGTCAAACTGAAATAACGAAAGTGAAATTCACATTTAAGATTAATTCTTATTGGAGAAACTTAAAGAAAACAGAGCAACCAAGTAGAGAAATAAATAAAGCATGAAACTTTCAATGGCATGCTGAAGTTCTTACCTCGTAAAGTACTCTTAGGATGATAAGACTTCCAAACTTCAAGCATTACCGCGACCTCTTTACCATGGTCCGAAGCAATCTCAAATTCATTCTGGACAAGAAGAGGAGGTCTCGTCATCGAAACAATGGATTCGGAGCAGCAGCTCTTTATCTCCTTGTCTTCAACTGATCCCATATTCTTTTCACTATTCAATTGTATCATTTTAGAAGTGCCTTCACCAAAAACCCATCTTGATAAAATTTCCTCTACTACTTTCTGTTTTCCCTTTCTTACTTCTTCCATTATCTCTTCCTTTATTTCATCGTCCATCGAATCAGTACCACCAGAAACCGACCCAGCTCCATATCTAGCACCATCAACTGATCCATAATGTGTCAAGAAGTCCCAATGAAGAATCGACTCTATCAGGACTCATATCAGTCTCAGGACTAGGCGTGAAATCTGAGTGTGAATCTTCATCTAGTGACTGGTAATGAGACAATGAAGAGTTTTGCTTCTTCCTTCCTTCATCTGAGTCTGAAGGTATAGTAATTAAGAAAGAGTTTGAAGGTTAAACACCAATTCCGATCTCTTCATGATCGAATTTACGAAGAGCTTCCCCAACGCCTTCCAATGATCGAAAATAGGAAACATGAGAAGCAGCTAGAGAATATCTGTGGTAAGCTGCAGCTTTGATGAAATCCTTACGCTCTCATCTACTCTAGATGATGCACAACCCATTCTACTACCAACAACAAAACATTAGCTATTCAAGTTCATACATAGCTCAATTTCCTCTTCCAGTTCTAAATTTTTTATTACAACCACTTACTTGTAAGTCAAGAACGACTTAGGTGGAGACTTCAAGAACGACTCCGTTTGTGTAAGTCAAGCACATTATTGAATAAACGACAGTAGGTGGAAAATGGCTGGAGAGCATAACGAAAAATGTAGGAAGATTTTGCAAATAAAATAGTAAACCGGATTAATTCTTCAACCAGGAAAATAATTTCACAATTCTTGGACTGAAATTTGGAGGGGGGAGAAAAGTGTAATAATAGCCTTATATGCAACCATCAGTTCAAAAAATTAAAGTCTGATGGTACACTTTCTCTTCGAGATACCTACAAACCAAACCGGATCAACCAAGATTGATCCTGAAAAGTTGAGAATAATTCGATTGATCATTGATAACATTGGTTCAGTGATCTTTATTTTACAGAGAAAGCTCAGCTCGAATGTGTTGTCAAGACTTGAAGAAGAGGAAAGTTTAGGCCTAGGCCCACGGGTCACGACCCATGTTGATCCCAAGTTCAGTTACTCGGAGCCTTTCCTTGTTCTGCAAAATCATACAAAAATAGTACGTTTTCTCCTTCACTATATCCTCCTTCACTATATCGCATATAAAGAGTCCTCTAAATATGAATATCCTAAAACCCGCTATCTGAATTCAACATTTATTTCTTGTTTTAAACTTCGGATGAAAACTATACAAACTCAAACTTAAGCCCTGCATGGGCAGACGAAGAAGTACTGATGATTTGCACATTTTACTTCCAAATTTGATAAACACCTTTTTTTTCCTAATATAAAAGATAATGTTTAAAACTCATTTAATACTTTGCCTAGTGAAAAACAAAATAAACCATGTAAAGTTGCATGGGCAAACGAAGAAAAACAAAAACAAAAACAAAAACCATGTAAAGTTGTATGATTTGGTACAATGTAAAGTTGTGGATTATTGTTTACAATTTGTAAAACAGAAAAACAAAAACAAAAACAAAATAAATCATCAATATTTTATAATTAAAATACCAGGTAATAAGGTAATGAGCAAGCAAGGTACGAAGTATTCTTAATTTCTTATCCAAGTATGGCATGTCAATAAACCTGTTGAGACAAACACTGTGCCTTGTCCATTACCATAATCTGCAATAGTCCCATTTGATAAAACACAACATACAAAATGATGCAGCAATGATGATGTACAGGTTCTACTTGGAACATTTTAATTGGATCAGCCCCATGTAACAGAAGACAGTAAATGATCACAGACAGGTTGTTCAGTTGTGCAAATACGTCTAACTCAAAACACAATCTGCATATATAGGTTGACATAATAATTCAACAAAACCTGTGTTTGTTGAATTATCAATTATGATCCAAACTCGAGCGTTTGATGATGGTTCTGGTATAATTGCCACCCTAAAGTGGAGTGGAGTAACTATCTATGAACTATACCATTGATTCAGCTCAAGCTGTTTCAAAAAGCACCTCAACAAAGTAATGATTTATATACGAAATTAAAGGTCAAAATCAGTTTCCAAGCAGCGATGTCAATATAGCCAAAACAGCACTCACAATCGAGTTATTCAAGAAGTAATTTGACGTTAGCAGCTTATCTGGGCTGCCTCCAACAGCTTCAAACTCTGCCCTGATCTTCTGCTTCATATTGTCAGACAACTCTCTCTGCAATTCAAATAGGCAATATTCATACTTTATTCCCTTCTCCTTCATTTTCCATGTCCAAGTTTTACGGGAGTTCAGTGCATGAAAATAGCTTCATCTTGTGTTATTAAAACATACTGTACAGTTAAATAGGATTCTTGTTTGTTAAGCCTGCAGCAAATATTGAAAGTATGAAAAAATATTTGTTATGCACTTGTCAATTCCTTCCAAGTGATTCTTCCAGGTGTAAGCTTTTGCAAAAGTTGAAAAAAGGAGGGAAACATTGGAGTTTGTTAAGCTTACAACCTTTCCAGATGAGAACTTTGCTGCTACAAATTTCTCCGGCGCATTCTCTGATGAGAAACCCTAAATCCAAAGAGAACCATGAGTTATTCAGTTTCGCACGAAAATTAGTATAAAAACAGAATAAAGTATAAAGATACCATACAAGGAAACCATCAGATTCCATCTAGTTGGCCAAACTATATCTATCAGCTTGAAACTAATCACCAGACTTATACAATTAAGAATTAGTGCTTGGAATCCTGTATTGAAATCATGAAAAGCCTCATGGTCATTGTACATGTGCACAGGATTGGGCTACCGGCGCACTGGGGGTCAGGTTTCCTTGTTTTTTGAAGTAAGCTTTCAAGCCTTGCAATCACAATAAAGGAAGCATAGCCATGTGGCCTATTTGTTTGCCTTTCCTTTTTATTCTCTGAGCCTTAATCTTATCTCAAGAAAAAAATAAAACATTTTGGTTCAACATAGAAGCCACGGAGAAAGAGAGAATACCCCTGGTGAGAATGGTGAATATTGCTACTATAAAAGATGAGAAACAGAAAATGATAAGTCTCAAGAATTTCGGGACTGCTTTTTTCACTAGAAATGTAACAAGGATGAAAACTTCTAAGAAATTTCAGTATAACACCTTGGCATACTGGTCAAACACATTGATATAATTCGGATTTATGTGTCAAATTCATATGGTTGATCGGCTCCTCATGATGACCCATAAGCGACTACTTTCCTTGAATTTCAGAGCACTTGGGAGCTGAAATGAAAAGCTTCCGCCAAAAGTTAGAATAAATCGACGAATACAAGGCACCATGGTGAGCAAGGAAGAAACTGAGAATCTCCATCCAGACATGAAACCGAGTTCATCAAAAACTTCTACCCAAAAGGCGTGGGGCTGGAACCCCCATAGTGAAACAGCCCAGCCAAAGGAATTTCCGCTGTTGGCGCTAGCGCCTCCCCCATTCTGTTGCACCTCTCCCTTTCTGGCTATTGATCAGGGTAAAGCCCCTCTCAGTGTCCCACCAGTCGGCCCTACATTCTCCTCCTTGCTCATCCACAAACTGTCAACTGTCATTGGGCATTTCAAAGGTGTTTGAAACAAAATACCTAAACCACAATATCCCAGTAATGTCCACCTGGACAGACACCTGGCATAAGATGAGGTGGTGGCAACAAGGTTCGTCTAACATCACTTAAAAGCCATTTGAGTGAATATTCTTAAATTTAGACTTGCACTTCCATAACCCCCCAAAGGACTTTCAGCTCAGCTCAGCTCAAATAAAGGTAGGTCTTGTGATTGATGACACAAAAGTATGGGGTATAAAACCCATAGGGCATTAACTGATTGAGCTAAAATCCCACTCCTCCTTGAAGTATGATTAAGTGGGGACAATACAGATGCTACTAGAATGTGTTTTTCAGCAAGTGTGAAAATGGACACAAAGGGTTGCTATCTTGTGTGATAGAAAGCACTGTACTCTACAAGAGCTTCTGATTACATGGCAGCTGTAACATCATTGTCAGGTAGGGTATGGACTGAGACTAAGCATGCGAAAACTTTGTGCCTATTCATAACGCAAACGTTTTTTTATTGTGCATTTGTGCCCATTGAAATAAATATGTTCGCTATTTATACATGTTAGACAGGTGACATGTCTAATTTTTCCTTATTAGAAAGACCTATATGGCAAGGAAATAGTAATATCCACGTACTGATAGCCTGGAGATTATGTAGTTACTACATTTATGATTCATGTCAACAAAGTCAAATACTTGAATTAAAATGTAGATATCTCCACATGATATACATAAAATAACAAAGTAACACACAAGTGTAAAACAGAAGGATAATATTTAATAAGAATTTCCTCTTTTAGACACAAAAACACAATACGTCATAAAGTGCAAAATAAGAACTGATCTCCTGTACTGAAATTTCTTCTTTTAATGCTTTAGTTTCTTTTGTCATCTCAAAAAGATATCTTAGACAGAAAGGTCTTACTAACTCATTCAGCTTAGATGAAAGAATAACCTCCCTTTTGTAAAAGAATGGCAAATCATAGCAGATCTAAAGCAAGTGATTTTCAAGAGAAAATGGTTTCCCAGAAAATAAAAGCACTGAAGTTTTAACTATTGGTTGAAAACTTTGAGGTAATAATTAGATAGTAAAACTGGATTCTCCCAAATGAATAATATATGGCAACAACCACATGTACAAGTGCTAAGGGAAAACCTCTGGAGGGTCGAATTTAGCTCCCAGGTTGCTGACTGCTGCATGGGCTTCAGCGTAATCCTCGAAAAAAGTATCTTGATCTACTGCATACTTCTCATCATATACCTACACTTTAAGAACAAGTCATACCCCCAAATAAGATTGTATATTACATCCCAGGATTTAGAAATAAAACAGAAAAACAACAAACTCATTATCTTTACCTTGAATGATGGATCTTCAAACAGGGTAGCATCAGTCGGTAAAACCAATAAATCTTCGTCCCTTTTCTCTTTAATATCTCGAATGGGTCAGTTATTGGCAGTAAGTTAGAATGATCAAGGGAAAGCATTATTTCATATAAAATAAGGAAATGCACCTACCCTGAAATACGAGTTGTCAAATTTCAGCCACTTGGCAGTCCATGACTGTCCTCCTGGACCATCTTTCTGTCATGTCATTCAAAACAAAAAAAAATGGAACTTTTTTGTCGTAAGCCATCTTGCTACGTGGGTAGTTTTTTTTTTTTTTTTTGTCATTGACCATTTTTATTTATTTATTAATACATACCTGAAGGCTACATGATTGACCCTATACGGTTAATAAACCAGGCCCGAAGGCTATAATATTGTTGCCACTTAATATTCTCGTCGCCTACATCTTGCATAGAGACTTGTTTTCGCGCCGGTCCATTGCCTTCACCTTGCATGAAGACTCGTTTTTGCTTTGCTCCGGTCTAGTCTATCTAAGCAACTACATTCAATACCCGAAGGCTAATCAACGGCGGAGCAAATGTGCTCCTAATAATTAAGCAAACTCACAAATCCTAACTGGTGAGTCTCGAACTCGCGACTTCTCACAAGGAGAGTGGATGTCCAACCAACTGAACTACAATTGGTGGACATGTGGGTAGTGGTATATCCTTAGACACTTGAATTCTGAAGTATGAGCTAAAGCTCAAATCCTTTATTCCTTGTAAGTTGTGTCCAAAATAAAACGATCTCATGTAGTAGTTAAATAGTTAATGGCAACAATACCTAAGCAACAAATAATAGCAGTTTTTTTAATCACCGATTCATTAATAAAAGTTTTAAAATACAAGAGGCTAGCATCTGAGAAGGAACTAGTAACTTAGTAAGAATAGTTCAGTAACTGCCAACGACAAGAACAATACAATGATAATTAATGATCTTTAACAACATACCGTGTATTTAGTTTCTAGCTTCCCCCAACCACTGCGTTTTGGTCTAGATCTCCCCAATGTGTACGCACTAGATAATGCAACTATTTCCTACAAACATAAGTATGTTAAGTTGCTAGATGCTAAATTAGAAAAAATGTCCTCAAGAAAACATAAGATTAGTATGGAGCATGATGAAAAAGTAACCTTGTCACTTAAACCCATTCTGTAGAAGACATCACGCAAATGACTAGTAGGTGAAGGTGGGCCAGCAGCTAAAAATGAACCACAAGTTCCAAACATAGTTGTCAAAAACAGTTGTAAATGAACAAGCCGTGTCCAAAAGTAGAAAGTATTAGTTCAAACAAGTTAAACTAACTGTTTCTCTAGACTATATGATCCACTAAATGAATTGAAACATTCACATCTGACAATCATTCTTTAGCAGAAATATGATCGTCCAACAAGTATTAGCAAATGCATGTAGGAATGGATTCAATATTTCAATAGTAAGAGCTGCATCTTGATTTGCAAATAGTCATGCTCAAATCAACAAAGGTAGCCTCCAACACTAGAGATGTTTTCTAAAGTTTGTTAGCCCTGAACTTCAAGGGACAAAAGTAAGTACGGCAAGACCCTTTATTTGTTTTTCTCCCAGAGAAAAACTCTAATAATGGCAAGGATTGTGATTTTGTTTTTAGAATTAATCTCAGTCTCCTGATTTTAAGAAATATTTCGATGTGAAGAAAAAAATGTAAAAATTTAGAAAATATTTCAGTGTTCTTAACCCAGAGGGCAGATAATTTTTTTTATTAGATCCATGAACCATAAAATGCCAGCCTTAGGCAGATTGAATCCTGGAATCCAAAGATATTGCGTTCCAAAGAAGAATCAATTCATGGCGCAACAATCATGTTCTTTCTTGATTCCATAAACTTACCAACAAATTCATCAAATTACAGAAGACCGTGACTAAGTTTATAAAATTTCATTGTTGCAAGGCTAGCGAAATCATGTTCTCCAGTTATTAGAAATAATCAACCTACCAGAAAGTCTCCCTTCATCTGGGCACAGACTAGGTTCAGAGACATCAACTCTTCCATACTTCGTTGGGATCTTGGGACCTCTAGCCTCCTGAAAATTATAAGAAATCAACAATGTGTTTGGTTTACTAATACATTACATTCTTGGTAACCAGGACACGAGCAGCAGGGACAACCTCCACAGCTGTGGCACTTGCCAACTGAAATAAGTTTGCATATGTTACACTTGAATACTTGTCTTTGATGGGCTGCAGAAGCTTCAGTGCATTTACGAGACCCAGAAAATGAGCTTCTTAAGCAACATGCTTAAAAGTTGCAACTGAATCAGAATGCATTTTAATAAAGACAAAATACTTGCATTAGCTGCATGTTTCAGTTCTATTTCAAATCTCAAACTCTCATTGGCTCCACCTCTTCTTGGCCATTCTTCAATGTTCTTGTCATAAGTACCGGCATCATGCCATCCCAAGCGAACCTACAGTTGGCAAACAATGGCATTGAGTAACTAGAATTCTGAGGTTTCCTAAATCTCTGTTCATGTTTGTGAGTTGTGACATCTTAAAGATTTAAAGGGTAACATAAACAGCCATAACTCATCAACTAAAACAGGCATGGATAGAAAATAATTTAAGCCATTGTGCTAACGTACAAGCCTGTGCAATAGCCGGTGTTCTAACGTGCAGGAGCAACGGAAGGGACAACATGGGATCAAGAAAACACAGAATAAATATTGGCATAGATAACAAATTAGGTATCTTATAATCACTGTGCAATTATGTAAATTTCCTAAATATCGAGTAAAACAGTAGCAAGTTGGCTGATCAACACGATGAAGCTAGTAAAAATGTTTTCAGTTCGAATGAAACATTACAGTGAATACATGAATACAATTCAATAATGGCTTATTAAAAACCTTAACAAGACGCAGCAGCACGCAAATAAATATTATAGGATGACCAAACCAACAATTTGCAGGTCAACACAGCAGATACATTAAAACACCACAGATCAAAAGCTGCAATAGCAGCAGAACAGGAACCTAAAATTACTGAAGAGCCAAAATGAATACAGATTGTCATAACTATCAAGTCAATACAGTTTTCTATCATCGGCATACCGTGAAGACATGTTAAATTATCCTAAATGTTTGTATGGTTGAACAAAAGCCTAGAATTAGAGTTAAAATCAAAACCTCTGTAACGGCTAAAACAGAGGCAATTTCGAGTAATCATCATCGCTGTGAAGAAGAAATGAGAGATTGAATTACCAGAATCGGATGGCAGAACGTGGTGTTGAGAAGATCCTTGATGTCTTCTCTGGCACTCTTCAACTGATCCGGATTCGACGCAAAGCAAGTAATCGTCGATTGAGAACTGTACGACCTTATCTGAGATCTCTAAACATTAAAAAAAAAAATCAAATCAAATCATCGTTAGCGATTGACAGAGAGAGAGATAAGTATGCGAAGAAGAAATGATGAGGAGGAGGATCGACGAACCTGGTGGAGGAAGAGAGAAGGAAGAAGAGACGAAGACGAAGAAGATTGGAGAGATTTGAGAGAAGAGCTGAAGGAGGTGGAAGGAGACGAAGAGAGGAGGAGAGGACGACAAGGTTTTCTTGCTGATGAACAAGGAAGAAGACGAGTTGCAGTGGTGGCTGAAGAAGAAGAAGAAGAAGAAGAAGAAGAGCAAGTGAAGGAAGCCATTTTTGATAGTGTTGTTGATGACACCACGCGAGCCCTTCTAGGGACCTAGGAAAGGATGAGAAAAGTGCTTCGGCCTCGAGATGCGCGATGTCGCTTATCTAGAGGCAGATGGGTGGCTTCCTCCCATCCCTCGTTCCCTCCCTCGACTCTTAGAATTTTCGGACACCACACTGTCACGAGCCATCTAGCATAGCTTTCTCTAGATATCTCCGGAAGGTTCTAGAGTGCTCTTGGACATTCTAGGTTAGCTTTCTCTAGAGTGTTCTAGCATGGATGAGTCTAGAACACCCTTGTACATACTTATGTAGTATTTTCTAGAAGTCTCCTTGTAATTTCTAGTTCCTTTGGAGGTGGGAACTTTCTAGATGCATAGAGAATACTCCTTTGATGGAGGATTGTGGAAGGTTCTAGGCTAGAAGCCTCTAGGACTTTAAGGGTCTATAAATAGGCCTTGGCATTCATTTGTACATATCATCAAACACTTGTACAACTCTCTCAAGCAATACAAAACATTCTTTCAAAAAGCCTAAACACTTGTGCCTTAGCATTTTCCTCACTTAAGCTTTCGTAGCATCACTTAGCATTAGCCAAGCATCGAAGTGCCTTGACTAGTTAGTCCGACGGGAGTGTGACGCTAGTGGGCAGCGTGTTAGCCAAGGAAAAAAAGCTCAGCACGTGACACGTGGTATCAGAGCAGCGACGATCGTAGGGGCGGTCTTGCTGAAGTTGCGTTGTGCTAGCTGTTGTGTGTACGAAGGTTAGGTGCGGAGTAATCTAATCATGTCGGGAAACAAAGAGAGTGTTGTTGGAGGGTCCGTGGTCGAGGAGACTGGAAGAAAGACTAGTCGGACCAGCATGCTTGAGGATCGTATGGCCAAGGTGGAGCTGACCGTGGGCGATCTCCAAGACAGCGTTGGGGAGATGGAACAGAAGGTTGAGTCCTTCAATGGGACGTTGGCAAGCGTTACTATGGATATCGAGCAACTTGATAGTCGCGTCCATGACCTTGAGCTTGGCACTGTGGAAGCCAAGGACGAGACTCAACTTCTCGTCAACCAAGTTGCGGATGCTATGCGCAACGAGATGGGCCAGCTCAAGGACACGCTGATGGGGCAGCTCCAAGCCATCCGGGAGCAGGTTGAGTCCTTACAATCGGACGCCAACCTATGTAAGGCGGCGGTGGCAGGTAGTGCTATTGTACGAGAGCTACGCAAGCAACTCAAGGAAGTTGCTATGAAGAGGCTGCGTGGACTGAAGCATACGGGGTCGATCAAAGAGTATGTCAAGCAGTTCACTTCTCTTATGCTTGAAGTCTCGGACATGCCGGAGAAGACTCAACTCATCTACTTCATGGATGGACTACAACGATGGGCTGAGCAAGAGTTAAAGAGACGCAATGTTCAATCACTTGCGGAGGCCATCGCAGTTGCCGAATCCTTGTTCGAATACAAGGCTGATTCGAAAAGCCACAAGGGCGGCAGCAAGAGTGGCGACGGTAACAAGGGAAAAGGTGGGGGAGCAAAACCCACAGAAAGAAGCAGCAATAGCAGCGGCGGCAAGCAGTTCGAGAGGAAGGACAAAGCCAAGCAGTCCTTTTCGGATAACAAAGTGAAAAACCGCGACTGCTTCTTGTGTGGAGGGCCGCACTGGGCTAGGGAATGCCCACAGCGACAAAAGCTCAATGCGATGATCGCTGGCAAGAGTGGATCGTCCGGGGAATCATCAGGGGATGAGGCGCAAATGGGGACTTTGCGCTTTCTAAGTAGCGTCAAGGCTACGGTGGAGCAAAGCAACGTGGCTAAGGTAAGTATGCTGCCCCGTTCGAAGAAATCTGCTCTTATGTTTGTGGAAGCCAAGGTAAATGGCAAGGCTTCAAAGGCACTCATCGACACGGGTGCAACGCACAATTTTGTTGCTTTAAAGGAGGCAACAAGGCTGGGCGTGCAGTACACCAAGGAGCCAGGCACCTTGAAGACCGTCAACACAGCACCGGTGCCTATCCATGGTGTAGCACGAGGCGTCTCCCTTCATTTGGGCGAATGGAAGGGGATGGTGGACCTGACTGTAGTCATGATGGACGACTTCTCATTGGTGCTGGGCATGGAGTTCATGGATACGGTGAAGCCATGGACATTAGAAAGGGACGGGTCGATGACTATTGCAAAGGATCGAGAAGCATGCTCTGTCCCTGTCACTCGGGAGATCGTGGAAGCCAAGATGTTGTCAACCATTCAAGTGAAGAAAGGCGTGCAAAAGGGGCAAGCAACATTTGTGGCCACATTGATCGAAGATGGGCCTCAACCCAGCGAGGTTCCGAAGGAGGTAGCTGCGGTTTTGAAAGAGTACAAAGATGTCATGCCTCCAGAGCTACCCAAGAGACTTCCTCCAAGAAGGGAAGTCGATCATATGATCGAGCTGGAGCCAAGGGCTAGGCCTCCAGCCATGGCGCCTTATCGGATGGCACCGCCAGAGTTGGAAGAGCTACGCAAGCAACTCAAGGAGCTGCTGGACGCGGGTTTCATCCGGCCATCCAAGGCCCCATTCGGTGCACCAGTATTGTTCCAACGCAAGCACGACGGGTTCTTGCGTATGTGCATCGACTACCGAGCACTTAACAAAGTAACCATCAAGAACAAGTATCCAATTCCTTTGGTTGCTGATCTTTTCGATAGGCTCGGTAAAGCCAGGTACTTTTCTAAACTAGATCTCCGATCGGGGTATTGGCAAGTGCGCATAGCCAAAGGAGATGAGCCAAAGACGACATGCGCCACTCGCTATGGGTCTTATGAATTCTTGGTGATGCCTTTTGGCCTCACTAATGCCCCGGCTACTTTCTGCACTTTAATGAACAAAATCTTTCAGCCTTTCTTGGATAAATTTGTGGTCGTCTATCTCGACGACATCGTCGTGTATAGCGACAACTTGGAAGAACATGTGCATCACTTGCGACAGGTTTTCCAAGCATTGCGGGAGAGCGAGCTGTACGTGAAATTGGAGAAGTGCTCGTTCGCCCAAGACGAGGTGTCCTTCTTGGGGCACCGCATCAAGGCTGGAAAGATCATGATGGAACGGGACAAAGTGCAGGCTATAAATGAATGGGAGCCACCCAAGAACGTTTCGGAGCTACGTTCTTTCCTTGGGCTGGCCAATTATTATCGGAGATTCATTTTGAGCTACTCGGCGAGAGCAGCCCCACTAACCGACTTGCTGAAGAAGAAGGTGCAGTGGCATTGGAGTGATAAATGCCAAGAAGTGTTCAATGATTTGAAGAAGGCAGTCACCAAGGAACCTGTCTTGGCCTTGCCCGATTATGATAAGTCATTCGAACTCCACACCGATGCATCAGACTTTGCAATCGGAGGGGTGCTTATGCAAGAGGGGCATCCGATAGCCTATGAGTCTCGCAAGCTCAATGATACCGAGAGACGGTATCCGGTGCATGACAAGGAGATGACAGCCATCATTCACTGCTTGCGAACTTGGAGGCACTATTTGCTTGGGAGTCGGTTTACCATCATGACCGACAATGTGGCTACAAGTTATTTTCAAAATCAGAAGAAGATCAGCCCCAAGCAAGCTCGGTGGCAAGATTTCTTAGCAGAGTTCGATTATGTCATGGAGTACAAGCCGGGCAAAGTTAATGTTGTTGCTGATGCTCTCAGCCGAAAGGCCATGCTCGCTAGCGCAAGCAGTGTCGCTAGCAACCTTCTTGATCGGATAAAGGAGGGACTTCTCAAGACCCCTTGGCCAAGGGACTCATGGAGATGGCCAAGGAGGGGAAGACTCGACGGTTTTGGGTAGAGAATGGGGTGCTCTACACCGTCGATCGTCGCATATATGTGCCTAAGTGGGATAATCTTAGGCGAGACATCATGAAGGAGTGCCACGACTCAATGTGGGCTGGCCATCCGGGGATGCAGCGGACATTGGCACTCTTGGAGGTAGACTACTATTGGCCTCATATGCGGGATGATATCGAGGCCTATGTGAAGACTTGTCTTGTGTGCCAACAAGACAAGATAGAGCAACGTGTACCGGCAGGACTATTGCAGCCTTTGCCGATTCCAGAAAGGCCATGGGAGAGTGTCTCAATGGATTTCATATCAGCCTTGCCCAAGTCTAATGGGTATGGCTCTATTATGGTGGTGGTCGATCGCTTTTCCAAGTATGGAACTTTCATACCTGCCCCACGCGATTGCACGGCCGAGCAAGCCGCCAAGTTGTTCTTTCAGCATGTGGTGAAGTATTGGAGCTTGCCTCGGAGCATCATAAGTGATTGGGACCCAAGGTTCACAGCAAAGTTCTGGACGGAGTTATTCAAGCTCTTGGGTTCGGGTCTACACTTCTCAACAAGCTTTCACCCGCAAAGCGATGGGCAAACAGAGAGGGTGAATGCCTTGTTGGAGCTATACTTGAGGCACTTTGTGGGTGCCAACCAGAAGGATTGGGCCAAGTTGATGGATGTGGCTCAATTCTCATTCAACTTGCAGCGGTCCGAATCGACGCAACAAAGTCCGTTCGAGATCGTCATGGGCCAGCAGCCCTTGACTCCACAAGCCGTTGCGTCGGGCTACACGGGTAGCAGCCCCACTGCGTACAAGCTTGCACGAGGGTGGCATGAGCAGCTTGATATAACGAAGGCGTACTTAGACAAGGCGTCTAAGAAGATGAAGAAGTGGGCAGACAAGCATAGACGCCCTCTCGAGTTCCAAGTGGGCGACATGGTCATGGTCAAGTTGCTGCCACAACAGTTCAAGGTCTTCCGCTCAGTGCACAAGGGACTAGTGCGGAAGTACGAGGGGCCATTTCCCGTCCTACGGAAGGTCGGGAGTGTTTCTTACAAGCTTGAGTTGCCGCCCAAACTCAAGATTCATCCGGTGTTCCATGTGAGCATGCTCAAACCCTACCATGGTGATAAAGAAGATCCAACGAGGGGCGAGTCACATCGGGCACCAACCGCGGTCGTGGCTTCCTTTGATCGAGAGATCGAGAGCATCGAGGCAAAGAGGCTCATCCGACGGAGGGGTGTGCCAAGCTATAATGAGTATCTCATTCGGTGGAAGGGACTACCGAATAGTGAAGCCTCATGGGAGAAAGAGGGCGACCTATGGCAATTCCAGGGCAAGATCGCGGAGTTTGAGGCACGGTCTTGACGGGGTCGTCAAGGACTTGGGTGGGGGAGAATGTCACGAGCCATCTAGCATAGCTTTCTCTAGATATCTCCGGAAGGTTCTAGAGTGTTCTTGGACATTCTAGGTTAGCTTTCTCTAGAGTGTTCTAGCATGGATGAGTCTAGAACACCCTTGTACATACTTATGTAGTATTTTCTAGAAGCCTCCTTGTAATTTCTAGTTCCTTTGGAGGTGGGAACTTTCTAGATGCATAGAGAATACTCCTTTGATGGAGGATTGTGGAAGGTTCTAGGCTAGAAGCCTCTAGGACTTTAAGGGTCTATAAATAGGCCTTGGCATTCATTTGTACATATCATCAAACACTTGTACAACTCTCTCAAGCAATACAAAACATTCTTTCAAAAAGCCTAAACACTTGTGCCTTAGCATTTTCCTCACTTAAGCTTTCGTAGCATCACTTAGCATTAGCCAAGCATCGAAGTGCCTTGACTAGTTAGTCCGACGGGAGTGTGACGCTAGTGGGCAGCGTGTTAGCCAAGGGAAAAAAGCTCAGCACGTGACAACACGCTCTGCCATTTACTTTCCCTTGATTTTAGGGGGCGAGGCGGGTGCCCGCCCACCACCATCCATCATCCTAGACATGGATGCATGGTGGGCATCTCTAGGATGATGGATGGTGGTGGGCCTCACCCCCTAAAAGGGCTTGATGCCAACAATTCTAGGGAGCGAGGGGCTTAGCGCTAGACCTGCACGAGGTCGTGCTCTCTAGCTCGTGCGGAAGAAAGTAAAAAAAAAATTGCTCAAATTTCCCCTTCCCCAAAAGCAAAAGAAAGTGAAAAAGCTAGGATTTTTAGAGTTTCTCTTGCTTGTTCTTCCCTTTTTCTTCTTCTTCTTCACCCAATCTCTCTAAACGAACTACTCTTTTCTTCTTTTCCATTTCAGGCACCAAAAAAGGAGAAGGCACAACCAGCATCCAAGCCCACCAAATCTGGCGGTGGGAAGCAAAAGAAGAAGGTTTTGTGTCTTCTTCTGCAAGTTCTCTTCTCTTTTGTTCTTGCTGCATCCACCACAAGAAGAAGTAGCAGAGGAAGAATTCATACACAGCCGTTTGTTAGGGTTTCTCTCCCAAAACAGAACTCATACCCCATTCTTCTTCTGATTTGGCGATAAAAATCAAGTTAGATTTGAAGATTTGCAGCCATCAGCTTCATTTGATTTGAAGATTTGAAGACTTGACTATGAGGGCGTTTGTTTTTTTTAAGTGTTTAGAAGCTAACTTCTAACTGGAGTTAGAAATTCTGAACGAGCTTCTGAATGAATTGTTTGTTTTACTTCTGAATGAGTTGCTGGTAGAAGCTGTAAAATTAAAATGTGTTTATTTTTAGGTGTTGAATGAGAACTGTTTGACAATTTTTCCCCCACCGAGCTGAAAAAAATTATGACATAAATATTGTGCTTAAAATCATACCGAATACTACTGTGGCGTTATTGTTGAATCTGGGCAATACGTCTGTGGCGTTTTAATTAGTTATTTGATTTGATATCTTATGATACACATAAGGCATATAAACTACATGCTAAAAACTTGAAAATATACATGAGATAGAGAGTTGGAGAGATGAGGGAAAACTTGAAAATACATTAAAAAAAAATGAAGGAGAGAAAGGAGTACCACAATGTTTGGTGAAGAAAATGAAGGTGTGCCACCAAAATTTAGCCCTTCTTACTTTTAAAAAGATGGAGATAGCAATTGTCATTACAAAATTATGTTAAGGTTATTATTGAAATAATTTTTTACTAAACACTCAGTGTTAAGTGATCAGCACCTCCCTGTTGCTTACTCCAATCAGAAGCAGAACTTCTGATCAGAACTAAAAACAAACACTCCAAACATGGTGGTCCACTTCTTATTAAGACTTCTGACTTCATTCAGAAGCAAAAACAAACACCCTCTATGATTCAGAATGGATAGTGTTGAAGATTTAAAGGCCATGATTTATATTTGAATCTTTACTATTTACTTTGCTTAGTTGCTTACTGTCAAAATTTCGCTTTGCTTTGCACCTGATTAATAATTTTATAGCAGTTTGCTTTGCTTAGATCTTCTTGATCTTGGTAGCTTACTGTCAGAATTGTATGTTACTGATTCTGTATTATATTGAAATTCAAAAGTGTATGTTACTATGAATTTGTATGTTACTGTGAATTGTATTGAAAGTTAGAATTGTATGTTACTGATTCTGAAGTTTTTGATGAATTTTTATAGCACCAGTCAGAGTATAGCATACTGTGAAGTGAATTTGGGTTTGTTTTGGAGAGTAAGAAAAGAATAAGCCATTTTTCCAGCCTCAGCAGCTTTTCACTTGGCAAATAATTTGTTCATTTGTTGTTGTAGCTAATCTCATTGATTCATTTTGACAAAATAAAATGAAAATGAAAGAGCATTTAAATTGGTTGAAGTTTTGTAGCATTATAACTTAGAGCACTTAAGCAAACATTGAATCTGTTTCCAAACTCAAATTTCGACTTCTTAATGAAGCAACTCCAAATTCGTGATTACAATCCAGCATTCTCAATGAAGCAACTCCAAATTCATAATTGACAATGTATAGAAATCAGTAGGTAGATTTCAATAAGTTTGCTTTGCTTAGTTGCTTTGCTTAGAAATGCATGAAGGTAAACTAGAATCCTTGTGTTTTACATTGAGCAGCATCCACCTCCGATTTGCCCATTCCTACTTAACAATGAACATAGTTTGTGTTGAAGATGATATCTTGTATTCACTAAGATATTGAAATTTATACACCTTGTATCAATCGTGAGTATCCTATATCAATGATATATCTCCTGAAAATAAGGAGATCTATTTAACAAAGTTTGAATAATTAAAAGAAGCTACAAAGTAGGCAGCAGACTTGGTCAAGATAAGAGTAGTTACGGGATTGCAGCTGACTTATCGCTAATACGCCTGTCCACAATTCCTAACTTTGTTAAAACATTCTGGAATGCTGACTTAGGAAGAGGTTTGGTCAGAGTGTCAGCAATGCGATCCGCTGAATGAACATGCGACATTGACTTTGTTATTATGTACCTGGTCTCGAACAAAATGAAAGTCTACAGCAATATGCTTCATTTTACTGTGAAAGATTGGATTGTGACATAAGTAAGTGGCGCCAAGATTATCACAGTAAATGATTGGAGAGACGAGGATAGGTACATGAAGCTCACACATTAAATTCAGCACCCAATTTGTCTCAGCTAGAGCACTTGCAACGTCCCTGTATTCAGTTTCGGTAGATGATCTAGCAACAATTCGTTGCTTTTTGGAGGACCAACTTATAGGATTGCTTCCAAGAAATAGGATATGTCCAGATGTAGAAGTTCTATCATGTAAATCCTCAGTCCAGTCAGCATCGAAGTACATGTGAAGGGCATTGGACGTGTTTCTTGTAATGTGAAGGCCAAAATGCACCGTTTGCTTCAAGTAGCGCAATAGCCTTTTTACGGCTTGCCAATGTAAGATTGTTGGAGTGTGCATAAATTGAGACAACTTGTTGACTGCAAAACTAATGTCAGGTCTTGTGAAGGATAAGTATTGAAGTTTGCCAATAACAAGACGGTATTTAGTGGCATCTGTGGGCAATGATCCATCATTTAGGTGGAGCGACATACTGGAACTCATGGGGGTGATAACACCTTTGCTTTCATGCATATTGCACTCTTGCAAGATGTCTCAGATATATTTTGTTTGTGAGATAATAAGGCCATTTACTTGACGTAAGACTTCAACACCCAAAAAATATGTACGACAACCAAGATCCTTAATAAATAATCTTTGTGATAGCTTCTGAAGAACTTGGTGTATGAGGTATTTTTTTGTTTCCAGTCACTATTATATCATCCACATAAACTAGGATGTAAGGAAGAAGATATGGTGTGTGAAGAATGAATAATGATGTATCAGACTGTGATTTGTGAAAGCCGAGTAAAAGCAGAAACTGTTTGAGTTCATTGTACCAAGCACAAGGTGTTTGCTTGAGTTCATTTATTGCTTTCTGTAAACGACATACATGATTGGGCAGTTCAGGATGCTCAAAGCCTGGAGGTTGCCTCATAAAGACTTCTTCTTCTAAGTGCCCTTGAAGAAATGCATTATTGACATCTAGTTGGTGCATGACCCAGTTGTGTTGAACGACCAGCGATAGGACAAGTCTGACAGTATTAAGTTTAATGACTGGACTGAAAGTGGAGTGAAAGTCAATACCGGGCCTCTGAGTAAACCCTTTGGCAACTAAACGTGCCTTGTACCTATCGATCGAGCCATTAGGTTTCCGCTTTATACGGAATAACCATTTACAATCAATGACATTTTGAGATTTCTCCATGGGTATCAGGTGCCATGTCTTATTCTTCATAAGTGGATTGAATTCGGATTGCATTGTAGCTTTCAATTCTCATTTGTTTGGGTTTGTTTGTAGGTGGAGGGGGTAAATGGACTTGAGATGGTGGCCATGTAATCGAAGATTTTCTTTGGTTTGTAAATATTATGTTGAGAATGGTTGGTAACTCGGTGTGGAGGAGGTGGAGATGGGATTTGGGTAAGTGTTTCGTGATGGCTAGAGTCTGGTTGAGGCGGTGAATGTGAAGCAATTGGGTGAGTCGATTGGGGTTGAGTTGGTGAGAGGGGTAATAGTGGTAGGTTTGATGTTTGGGATTGATGTTGAGGTTCGGGGGTTGTGAAAGAGTGGGGGTGGATAAGCGTGTATGATTTCTGTCTTCGTTGATATTGCAGGAGGGGCAGATGAGGTGGGTTTGAGGGTAGTTGAGTAATATGAGGTACGTGAGACAGTGGAGATGACGTACCTTAGTTGCTAACCTGACAGAAGAGGATTGGAGATTCCGAGTGTGCCTTGTGGAGTGAGTAGTCCTTGAATTGTTTATAGAAATTGGTGGAGGTATTTCAAGTGAGATAGAGGGATTACAGTGTGTGCCTAAGGAAGTGGATTTTGGAATGGGGATGTCATCCCATTGAAGAGTATAGTAGTTTTATTTTTGAGATGAGAGAAAATATTTTCAAATGGGAATCGATTTTCAAAGAATAACACATCTTGTGAAAGAAATTTTTTTTGAGGAAAGAGGATCAAAACATTGATGGTTGTGGTATGTTAGAGAGAAACCAATGTAGACACATGATTTTGACTTTGGGTCTAATTTATTTGTTGTATATATAACTTGAGCCACGGGTAACATAGGCTACCAAAGGTTCGAATGGAAGTGTAGTTAGGGGTTTCTCCAAATAGTAGTTGGTAGGGAGACTTGTTTTGCAAGTGGGGAGTTGGAAGTTGATTAATGAGATATGTGGCATGTTGACAGGCATAAGACCAAAAAATGGGTGAGAGGGAGGCTTGATGCAAAAGAGTTTTGGTTGTTTCTATAATTTGTCTGTGTCGTCGTTCAGCCATGGCAACTCTTTGAGGTGTGTATGGGGGTGAGACAAGGTGTTCAATCCCATGTTTATGGAGATAAGGTTTTAAGCCTATAAACTCACCACCACCATCAGTGTAGAAAGAGATGACTTTTGTATTGAAATAATTTTCAACTAAGGGATGAAATTTGTAAAAAATGTTGTGGACCTCATTTTTATTTTTTAGTGTATGTAGCCAAATGTATTTTGTATATTGATCAACAAAAATTATGTAATATAATTTTTTATTAATAGACAAAATGGGATATGGTCCCTATAGGTCACTGAAAATGACTTGAAATGGTTTGGTACTCAAGAGAGAACTTTTAGAAAAAGGCAGCCTGTGGCTCTCATTGAAGGAACATGAATAACAAAAATCAAAATCAGAAAATGGTAAAGAAAATGTATTTAATATAGTTTGAAGAACTCGGTGATTGGGGTGACCCAATCTCTGGTGCCAAAGGGATTTGGGAGGATTTTTAGTCACACAATATGATTGATATGGAGATTGTGTGGGACTTTTACAAGGCCATTCGTAAAGTTCGTTCCTATTCTAGCAGCGTACCAGCAACGCCCCCGTACTCAGATCCATCACCCATGGAGATTTCTTCTGGTCCTTGATAATCTTGAGGATGGTGAAGACCTTGAGAGTTTGTTGTCACGTGGTGTGCAGCTCCTGAGTCTAAGATCCATGGAGAAGTTGCACTGTTGGATCTAGATACAAAGTTTGCTTTTGCTTCAAGGTGATTGTGTGATTGGGATCTACAAACACAAGCAAGATGACCAAACTTGTCACAGAGTTGGCATTGGACACGTGGTGCTTGGTTGGCATGGACGGGTGGGCGCCATTGAGGTTGTGGATTGGAAGAGGGGTTGGGATTATTTTTGTTGGCTGGTGGCCGCCAAGATTGAGTAGTCCAACGTCAATTATTGCGGTTTGTGTTGTTGGAAGAGTTGGTCTTTTGGGCTACGGCTGCAGTAATTGGTGATGATGATTTTTTTTCTTCGTGTTTGAGAAAAATTCATGATCGAGAAGCTTGTCAAACAACTCTTCGTACGGGATGGGAGATTCTCATGCACGAATGGCTGCCGATATTTCTCGAAATTCGGGTCCTAAGCCACTTTAGATTTTGATGATCAACTCTTCGTTGGAGATTGGTGACCCGGCTACTGCGAGTTCATTAGCAAGGGACCATATCTCACGAAGATAATCAACAACAGATTTTGCATCTTTGGAGACCTTGTTTAGTTGATCACGTAGACTAAAGAAGCGTGTTTGACTTTTGTTGGCAAAAAAAGTATGCAACAGATCCCAGGCCTTTTTGGAGTTAGAAGCTGAAGCTACTGTAGGTGCTCTGGTTGGGTCGACAGATGCCATGAGGGCATTCTAGATTAGTTGGTCTTGGCGGAACCAGAGTTTGTACTCTTGGTTGTCAATTTCTGTGTTGTTTTGTGTTATTGTGTGAGATGGAGCTGGATTTGTGCCATCTAGATGACCATACAAGTTGTGACCATGCATTAACATGGAAAATTGTGCTTTCCATGTTGGGAAATTGTGGCTGCCAAGGAGTTTGATTGGGAGTTGAAAAGCTGGGTTGAATTGGATTAATTGGGATGGGTCATTGGTGGGAATGGTAGTGGCATCGGGAATGGTAACTAGAGATGGTTGAGGATTTGTAGGCATTGTCAAGTGATGGATCAATAGGAGATGAATAGAGTAGTAAAAAAGATGAATTACTCGTATGAGTTTATTTATGCTCTGATACCATAACAGTGAACAAAGTTTGTGTTGAAGATGATATCTTGTATTCA
The DNA here is from genome assembly GCA_003290165.1 of Berberis thunbergii. Lineage (NCBI taxonomy): Eukaryota > Viridiplantae > Streptophyta > Magnoliopsida > Ranunculales > Berberidaceae > Berberis > Berberis thunbergii. The sequence goes on along the minus strand of QNQO01003562.1, from coordinate 6,382 downwards.
CTAAGAGATTGAAATTTATACACCTTGTATCAGCTGTGAGTATCCTATATCTATGCTATATCTCCTGGAAATAAGGAGATCTATTTAACAAAATTTGAATAATTAAAAGAAGCTACAAAGTAGGCGGCAGACTTGGTCAAGATAAGAGTAGTTACGGGATTGTAGCTGACTTATCGCTAATACCACTGCTACCAATACCTTGTTGGAATATCAATTTGATCTCAATTTTTCTCCCACTGATATTCCAGAATTTTAGTCTGATCACAATTTTCCTAAATGTGATTGATCAATCTCTTTCTCTTTGTTGCCGAACTTATAGAAAATCTACCATCATTATTTGGAATCCAGATTCTGATATCTTTCTCACCATCTTCCCCTCGTAATATTTTGTTATAAAGATCTTGGGCTTTCCTTTGCAACACTATTCCCAGGGATCTAATATTTTCTCTGTGCATCTGCCTTAAAGAAGGTCACCTATTTCTTGATTCCGCCCGACCAATGCGGTGAAAATTCTCACCCATGCTCCAGTGGTCATTGAAGAAACTAACATTACCCTTACCAATCTTCCAAGTTTTGTTGTATTTTGTTGACCAAAGGCTCAAAATAAGCAATTTTTCATTTACCTTGATAAATAGGAACTCTCAGGTACGTAAAAGGAGACGGTTTGTAGCAATACCTCGTCCACTGTTTGGTTAGCACCATTCTTTCCACCCGTACCTTCTCATCCAACATAATAGAACTTTTTCCTTCATTTAATCTCTCCCCAGATTGAAGTCTACACTATGCTTAAGGCATGGTTTAGGAAAGCGAAGAAATCTATGTTATCAAGTAGCCTCATCCATCTCACTCCACTTTTCATCCTATGGGAAATATGGATCCAGAGAAATAAAAAACTTTATGAAGGAAATGAGTTTTCGTCATCCTATGTGATTATTACAGTTTATTATTGGATTAAGTGTGTGCAAAAATTTTTATTCCTAAGATAAAGGAAACCAATGGGGCATTGCTCAGTAGGCTGGGCATACAGGAAAAGAATGTAAAAATGTCCCCTCCTCGGGTGCATTATTGGGCCTTCCCTCCTACAAGATGGAATATACTTAATGTTGATGGTTCTTGTATGGAGAATAATACTACTGGAGACTTTGTTATTAGAAATGACGAAGGAAATTTTGTAGCAGCTAGACAGTGTATTTTTTGGGAAGAATCAAATAATTTTGCAGAGACGAGAGCCTTGCTTGAAGGTTTGAGAGGTTGTATTGATCTGGGAGTTCGGAATTGCGTGATTCAAACGGATTCAATGTTGTTTAAACAATGGCTACTCCAAGAAGTTAGTATCCCCTGGTTTCTTAGCAATTGGTGGTGGGAGATTAGAGATATGAGTACGACATTGACGTGGTATTGTATACACGTGTTCAGGGAGACTAATTCAGTGGCGGATTCGTTGGCTAGATTGGTGCAAGTGGAGCAAATGTCTAAAACCTATTCTTGGGAATCGTTGCCTAAAAGAACAAAGTCCTTATTGTTTCTTGATAAAAATAAGACGGCGTATTTAAGGCTCTCGGATGCTAAATGAACACGGGTCTAGAGTGTAGACAGAAGTATGATGCAACTGTTGTTCCAAGCAATGCAGGGATATAAGGAGATGGCCGCAAGGTGCAACATGGTTCTCTGGCATTTTGACTCTTTGACTGGGATGATTTGGCATTGTTTCTAGGCAGAGAAAATGTTGTCTTTGCCTTGGTGTGCAGCTATTTCAGGATGGTGTGAAGCTGGCTGGATTGCGGATGCGAGGGATGGAGAACAAATTGCACTTTGCTGCAAAACAGAGTGCTATCTGTTTCATGCTATTGCTGATACTGAGGGTTGGGGGCTTCCTGCAGTTCTGACTGTGCGTGATCGTAGGTGGTTTGCAATGGTGCAAATTGACAATTGCGGTAATTTAATGCTTGTGGGATTTCGATAATGGCTGATGCATGGTGCTCATTTTGTACTATCATGTTGTTAGCAATGCAATATGACGTTTAAATATGTATGAGCTAGGAGAGTTTTTTTGTATTGATTTTAATGAAGTATTTTCATTGGTTTCTTTCTCAGGTAAAGTCGTCATGTACCTCCGACATGTGTAACAAAATATTTTTCCCTAATAATAAAGGTCTGGCATCCCATAGCTGCCCCTCCCCACTGGATGTCTAATTAAAAAAAAAATTTCTCTCCCCAAATGCCAAACAGTATCTTTTGAAAAATTTTATGCAACCCTTCACCGACTGTTTTTTGCCATTTAAGAATATCAAAGAATCATCAGCATATAATAAATTAGTAACCGGATTACAAGCCCTAGGAGTGTGATAGTAACCAATATCTCCCCTACAAAAAGTTTTTTTCAAGCCCCTACTTAGGACTTCTACTAGCAATCACAAAAAGTAGGGGGGAGAGGGGATTTCCCTGTCTAAGGCCTCTTGACGAGCGAAAGTGCCCATCATATCTACCTTGGAGCAGAACTAAAAAACCACAGTGAGAAATGCAATTGGATATAAGATGACAAATTTTAATTTTAAAACCAAATCTATGCAACACCGCCAGAAGATAGCCCCTTTCAATTCTATCATATGCCTTCTCCATGTCCAGTTTGAGAATGACATTGTTACCAGTTACCTTTTTCCCAATATTTTGCATTAATTCCTGAGCCAAACCTAACTTCTCTGTAATCAGTCTTCCCTTAACAAAAGCCCCATGTTCTAGCGATATAATTTTTGGGAAAAGAATGGCCAACCTTTTACAAAATATTTTGCTAAATGCCTTATACACCACATTGCAAAGGCTAATAGGGCGGAATTCAGAAAAAAGATTCGGTTTATCAACTTTAGGAATGAGTGTCAAGAAATTAGCAGTAATCGAACATGGCAAGGAGCAACAATTAAAAAATTCTTTCGCACCTTCCCAAATATCTATGCAAATGATCTCCCAACAGGCTTGAAAAAACCCCGCAGTGAAGCCATCCGGTCCCGGTACACTATCCTGCAGGATATTGAAGACAACATCCTTTACCTCTTCCAAACTCGGTGCCCGCATAATTGTCTTACGCTCTTCTGAGTGAATCAACCGAGGAAGACAACTCAAAAGATCTTGATCCTCCTGGTATCCTTTTGACATCGACAGGTGTTGAAAAAATCGATTAGCTTCCTGAATGATTGTTTTTTGTTCTGTGATCTCCCTTTCATCCATACCAGTAATTTTAGAAATAACTCTTCTTTTTTTATTTTGCTTTAACAGAGGCAAAGAACAATTTTGTACATGCATCCCCTTCTTTGAACCGTTTTTCTCCTGATTTTTGTTTCCAATAAATTTCTTCCTGTTCCAAAGCTAATTTTAATTTTGCCTGACATCTGTTCAAATTGACACTGTCATTCATGTTCCATCCCTGCAACAGACTAAATTCCAATTGTTGGATATCATCTTCCAACCTCTTTTTTTGACTGAAAAGATTGCCAAAAGTCTCATTGTACATGTTCCAAATTTTTAGGGTAGCCCGCAACCATTTTACTTTTGAAGCCAAAGCATGCATCCTACCAGTTCCTTCACAATCTCTGTTCTAGTTTCTATCAACCAAACCCAAAAAATCAACATGAGTGGACCACATTCTTTGAAATCTAAAAGGAGACATACCTGCCCTTGGAGTGATTGGCAAGGAAACCGGCAATGGGGCATGATCCGAACAAGTACGTAGTAGATGTTCCACCTTGGTATGCTGCATATCTACTACCCAATATGAATTCAACATAAATTTATCCAATCTCGCCCAAGTTCTATTATCTCTTTGTTGGTTATTACACCAAGTGAATTTCAGACCAGCAGATCGAAAATCTAATAGTCCGCAAATAGAAATGCAGTCTAAAAAATCAGTCAAGGCTGATACCATTGGCAGGTGACCTCCCAATTTTTTGTCGCTATTTGTAATGACATTAAAATCCCCGCCAATAAGCCAAGGTGCAGACATCCCCATGGCAATGTTTTCCATCTCATCCCACAACCTTCTCCTTTCCTGCATTGCGCATTTAGCATATATGAAGGAAACATAGAAAATTTTGTTGGAAGCTGAAATCGTTGCCTTACAATGCATAATCTGGTCTGTACTTTTCAACATCTCAATCGTCAAATCATTATCCCAGAACAACCAAATTTTACCACCAAGATCCTTATTTGAAGCAAATAAAGGAAGAGAGACCTTACCTCCAACCTCTATATGTCTCGTAGCAACTATCATCGGCTCAACAATAGCTAATAATTTTACATTATTATATTTTACCAACTTCTTTATTCTGCAACGGGTAGCCCGATTACCCACTCCCCGTGCATTCCAGTACATGATGTTATCTATCATTTCTACTGGTTGGGGTTTGCATGTTTCTCGTCACTCTACATTCCCCAACGGAGGACCACTTCTTGAGCTTTTTTTCTTTCTTTTCTTTACATCATCAGATTAATATCCAATTTCAACTACTGAATTTTTATTGGCATCAGATTAATTTTTCAACAAAAAATCTCTACCGGAAGGACCCTTACCATGATTTTCTTCATCAACATCTTCCTTCCTTTGCTCTTTCTCCTTCGCAAAAAAGACTTTTTTAATTGATCTTGCCCATCAACTACCTCCCTTGGTACTGCACTTTCTATCCGAATGGGAATAGGGCTCACCAAATTCTCATTCCCAATATCAACTAGTTTAGACTCCGATGGAACATTAGTTCGATTAGGTGTAGGAATACCTAATAAAACTATATTTGTATCAGCTAGATTAGAAGCATGTGTTGTTGCACTTTGAGTTGAATTCTTCATAATTTTTTCGGCACTACCATTACCACTGTAGGAATTAAATTCAGTTCTACTAAAAGTCCTTTTTCTAGTTCATTCAACACCCCCACTATGATCGACAAACTCCTCACTCTTACTGCCATCAACACCACCGTTATCACCATTCACAGTTCGAGTAGAAGTCTTCTTCCCAACACGTCTAGCACCACCATGTCCACTGTCAATAACAATTTTAGTACTACTAGGACAGACAACACTTTCATCATTTCTGTTATCACCACCAAGACTTGTTTCAGTTCCACTAGGAAACACAATTCTTTCAGCATCCTTATCATCATCATGAAAACCTGTTTTATTTGCACTAGGATTCACCTTCATCATATGTTCCACACCTCTGTTATCTACTCATGTCGCTTGAGCACCATCTGATACGTTTCCTACTCTTTCGAGTCTATTCGATGCAGCGTATAGAACTATTTCATTTGATTCATCATTCACCTGTAGGGAATCTGTGCTACTATCCCCACCAAATGGGACAATCCATAATGGAGCAAGACCTAAGTTTTACGATTCTATTTTTACTTCAGAATTTTCTGCCGAGCTTAGTGCTTTCTCCGTTTCACTCAATGTGTATCCAGCTTCCGCCAATCCTTCCCGATCAGTTTCTACATGACCCATTTCATCCTCCCAATTGCTTTAGTCACTTTCTCATTAAAGTCAGCACGTTGAGTGTCCAAGTTTTGAATTGATTCAACTTCATCCTCTATAGGGTTGTCTTCCGTAATAGCTTCAACCAATGCAGCGTATTTGTTCAACAAATTTATTGGACCCGACTCACTGCCCAAAGCTTTCGTTCCTCCTTCTCCCTCTATACCGCTCGAAATTTCTATTCCTTGGCTATCCTTCACTCCACTTGTGCCAATGTCTTATTTCGCTTCTTTCAATTTTTTAGTGACCCTGTCATAAGCTTGTTTTACCACATCTTGATCTTTTTTCGCCTTGATTTGAATATTCTCCACCTTCGGTTTATCTCCGTCCTTACCTTGATTATTCTTCTTAAAGCCTATGTGTTTCCTACACAAATCTTTTTCATGTTTTGAACCCAAGGTAATCAAGTTTTTGCCAGTATCCACCGTTCTAAAAGCTTTCAATCCGAATTCTGGTAGGTAATGGTTTGGTGACTTCCATCTTACGCACATACGTGCAACCTTGGACGAATAAAATATCTCGTTCCATCATCAATCCTTAAAACATTTCCAACAGAATTCCCTATCGCTTTCATGATTTCAGTTAAATAGAATGCGAGGGGAAGATTTGGGAGTTCCACCCACACTAGAGCAATTCTGGATCAGCCCGAAGGCTAAATCTGGGATGCCAACGGAAGATCTTATATCTGACCCCTCGTATGGTGAAAGAGTCCCCGAATAATACATTTTTTACTTCAATCTATGATTGCAAATAGACAGAACATGTCGTTGATCTAGAAGACCCATAATGAACTCGTTTGAGATTCCCCAAAATCGATGGATTGAATCTCTAATCGCGTCAAGAGACAATCGAATACTTGAAAACT
>QNQO01003561.1:0-54924 GCA_003290165.1 Berberis thunbergii | reverse complement strand
AGCAATTCTAATCGGTGGGTTCATATTTACCGGCGTTATCTTAGATGGTGTCACCAAGCTCAACTATGGCAAAAGGTAAGCATCTTCGTTCTTTTCCTTAATTTTATTTAAACACCTATCACAATCAGGTAAGTTAAACATCCCAGCCGCATAGAGCATCAATTCGCCAAGCACACTTCAAATTGTCTCTAAATCTTCATACAAGCAATCCAGGTCGAAGACATGATGAACTTCAGGGAAACTTTTGAAACTAAGGAAACAATTGTTCTTTTGTTAAATTCTGTGACTATGGCAAAAGGAAGACGAAGGTGAACATCAGTAAGTATGAACTCCTTCAAAGCATTAGAAACGTCTCCCAGCACAATTCATTTTTTTCTTTCTTCATTAAATATTGCAAAAGCCAGATAGAATGGTTTACTCTATGCAATACCATTCGCTATCATTAAGACTCACTGGATTCTCTTGCTCTTGATTTCAATCAATGGTGGGCAGAAATTAGCATGAAGTGAATGAACACACTGACGAAATACCCAGAAGAAATAAAGGAACCTGTTTTCCTTATCAAAACCAAGCTTCGTTCACACATCCACTCTTCCCCAACTCTTTGATCAACCCTGGAAGATATCAGCACGACTCTTCAAAGGGACTAGATGCTACCTCCTTCATCACTTTGGTTTTAGCTTTTGCAGCTTTATTGTAAGAAATCTAAATGTCAAATTCTTTAGATATTGTTGTGATTATTTCACTTGGTGTCATATCTCGATTTTTCTTGATATCTGACAGTATCTTTGCGGCTATCACTTTATAGTTGCTTGATCATGATCACAACGGCGTTGATTGAGCTGGGCATGAACGTTGGTTATGATATTTAGTCACTTTAAAAGCAGGCAAGTTGCAATCTTTAACACCAGGCATTATGCACCATTTACACCCTGCACTTTTGCACTTCATTGTCAACTTGAATTAGTAAGCTTTATCGGGCTTGTATTGAAATTTTTTCCTTATCGCCAAATCAGAAAGGGAAATGCCTGAATGCATCTGGAAACTCTTGACCCTCAGCCAAATCTATATTTCCCATGTATCGGTGTTTGGTTTGAAGTATCATAATTCACACAGTTCAAAATTTGAAGAACCATGCAAACTTGCATCAATGTTTGAACGGGAGCAATGGTTTGTTCCCTGTTTTATAAAATTTACTCTTAGTAACAGCATCATATCTCGAGTTAGTAATGCTAGCTACATTAATCATGCAAAGCAATATTGTTTGAACTCACATGGGTTGCACAAAATTTCCACAATGATTCATTTCATTAGGAGGATCTCTCACACCACCACCTATGGTTTCCTTCTCAACGTTATGCAAACCATTTGTTTCCCTGCTCAGAAAGAAAGAATCAATACATTTATATGTAAGAGTTTACTAAATAATTGGTCGAGAACATGTTCATACCTTTGATGAGTGTTTATTGCCATTGCTGATATATGCCATGATAAATTCTGATTGGTCCAGTATTGAACTTAAAGGATTCATCATCATCCACATCAATGGAAATTTGGATCTTCTTGTTCAAGTAAACTCCGCACTTGATCCTGAACTCTAAATCATCTGGTTGTAATCCTAACATGGCAATGGTCTTTGAAATTCCTTGAAGCCAATGGTCTTTGAAATTTTGCTTAATTTCTTCTTCCCCTCACACATTCAGGCATTTTTATTCTCGTTAATTAGATCTCCATCATAAAAGCAAATTAACCGAATACCCGGCAGTCTCCATTATAGTCTCTGAAAAGAACTGAAAAACAATAGTTCAGCTAGGTAGTCTCATATCCTTGAGAACATATACGCAGGAAAGAAGTTAACAATAGAGACAGGGTTCAGAAACAAAGATCAAGTAAACATAGATTTCTAATCTGCAAACTTCCATCTACCAAGCACACATGTATATGGTAAAATTCCAAATAAAGACTGAATCATTTACCTGCCTCAAATGGAGAAAACTGCTTCTCCTGCTAGCTGATGTTGTCTTCTTCTGCTGGTAGAGAGAAAAGGATAAAGAACCAACAAACAAATGGTTCTTCTAACTTCAGACTTGTGTTGAGAAGCAAAGAAAAGCAGACCAAGATTGCCATATAAAAATAATTACATAAAAAGTCAATCAGTTCTTATTGGCTGCACGCTTGCCTTTCAAAAAAACCAATAGCATGACAGCTTATGGTTAGAGCTTGGCAAATGGTACCACTAGGTCATGGGTTTGAACCCAGCCGACGGCATGTTTATCAATTATGGTGTGTTGACCAGCTTTGATCTTTGATAGGTTATGGGATCTTGAAAACCTAGCTTGCCTTCCAAAAAAAAAAAACAATCTATCATATTCAGGATTTTTTATTTTGCTGTTGTTGTTAATTGCTTACTATTCAATTGGTTGGTTTGACATACCTTTTAATCTATAGACAAAAATCAGAGGTCCTTTCTATATTTTGCTACAAAAAAAAAATTTCAATTCAATTAAAAGGGTCAGTCCATTAATCCAATCCAAACCTCTCATTAATTCAACATGGGAAATTGATTCTTCAATTCTACTTGTGATTAAAAGGGGTGTGGCATTCACATAAGTTTCACTCTTCCTTTAATATCCATAATGTCAAAATCCCTTACTTTTGCTTCTGAGAAATGAATAAATCATAAATAAATACATAACGAAATAAAAAGTCACAAAACCCAAACTTCCATTCAAGAAAAAATAAAAAAAATTAGGCTCAGATCAAGCTTCATCTCAGACAAGGAAAGCATCCACCACCCATGGCTGCAAAACCCATATTTTGCCTCGCCAAGAAATGTGGTGGAAATATGTACACTCATCTGAGTTTTTTTTTTTTTTTTTTTTTTGGGGCAACGGCTACTCCACACCACCAAAAGTAGTACAATCATCATAGCCTATTAACAAAGAAGAAGAAGAAGTAGTAGTAGTAGAGAGTGAGTTAGATGGTGATGATGGGATGGTTGTTTGATGAAATGCGTGAATGAATCATTGACTTGGGATGAGAAGGGAGCAACATAACTCCATCTTCATCTTTGACCAATAAACTATAACTCCATATTTGACATGTGATGGGATGAGTACCCGCCAATTAAACAACACAAGCACCAGGGCAAAAGAACAGATTACTGAAACCATAATGTTGTCATTGTTTGCAGCGGTGAACCCAAGATTTTAGTCAAGGAAGGGCAAAATTGTAAGGGATTGTTGGTCAATAATAGGAGTTATCAGGGGCAAAACTAGAAATTTTTCTACTCCGGATCAAGGATTGTGCATCAAGCATATCTACGTCAATGTTTCCTCTAGGTGAAGATGTTGACTCCATTGCAGTTGTTATTCCACTGTAGTAGTTCAAGGTGGATCTGCTCCATTTCAGTAATTTGATGGCTAAACCAGCTCATCATATGATCCGGGTTAGCATTTGACTGTCCCTGAGAGCAAGAACCTGATGTATGTATGCCTTCATAAACGGCTTCAGGAATCTTCTTCCTGACTAGTGCAGATCAGTTCCATGAGACTGAGCCTTATCGGATATGACCATTCACATCTCCACCAACAGAAGAAGGAAAGAAAAACCAGATAAATTTCTTATTATTCTCAAGTGATCTGAACTGATCAGCAATTAAAATCAATTTTTTGTTTTAAAGAACTCTCATCTCTTTGTAACTAGACTTGAACAGTTCTGATCCAATTTTATGAACACAGTTGCGCACAGCTTCTCAAACCTAGCTCACATGCCTAAATGTATATAAAAGTTATATTTACCTCATTATATAGCTGGACCATATCAGTATGTCACCACTCTGCGCTGACACTTCTTTCAGGAGCTGCAGAAACAGTTTTACATTCCTTCAAAGTACATAAATTGAATACTGGATGGAATCATAGACGCTATCAGCATAAGTAAATATATCATAAAGAGTACAAAAGAGTGATCATAATTGAAACACCTTCCTAGGTTGAGTTTGGATACAATGAGCTCCATGGAAACGTTGTAGAAATTGTTTTCTAAACCACGAAAATCTTCTTCATGTCAATGGATTTGAGATCAAGATTTAGAGCAGGGATATCTCATATGCTCTCTGAGGAATGCAGCCAAGAATGACTAAGAAAGAGTTTACGAAGAGCTCTTGATTCTCTATATATTTAAGCATGCTTAGATTGATGATGCACATGATTAGACCTCTCTTTTTGAGCCAAACCTACTTGAGATGTGAAGAGTTTAGCTTAAGGACAGTACAACATGGCAATTTGGTAACGATGTGTTAAGTTGGATTCTCATTGGTTTATCTAATATTATGAAGTTGGTTCCCAATTTTCTGGTTTACAATCATCATTCAAGAAAATCTACATAATAAGGCATGTCGATTTTGGCTTGTCTTGTGCAATCCTAGCAACTACATCAGGTATCCTTATTCCTTCTTTAGACAGGCCATGTAAAAACAACATATGAGATCAGTGACAAGCTCAGATAAACAAAATCGAAGACGAGAAAGCTAACATATGAGACCAGTAATGAGCTTGGATAAACACAATTGAAGATGCATTAGCTAGCTAATCATAACAAAACAGACCAAATATATACAAACATATGCACCTTTGAAGAATTCAGAATATGTCACTGTTCCATGCCTAATAACACAACACAATGACAAGTAATCTGGTTAATCCACATGCCTTATCATTAAGTCTACTAAACATCATCATTATCGTCAAAGCCTATTCCCCGATATTTTCGGAATTAAGTCCACTAACATAATACGTTAATATCAAAAAAACCCAAGACCCCCAAGTGCGGACAACCCTCCCAAACACAAATCCGTGCTCAAAGGGGCATTCCGAGATTCGAACTCGGGACCTCTCGCACCCAAAGCGAGAATCATACCACTAGCCCAATTGCCCTTTGTTGATGTGCCAACAAAAGTGACCATCCCATTTTGAAACCCAGCAATGACCAAAAATCATGAACCACTCAAAAACCCTAACTTCAATCACTAAAAATCAATCAATCACCATACAAAATAGAGTCAGATTACAGGCTCATTCTGTTGTTGAAAAGCTACTTGAATCAATCATAAGACAACATTTCTTCAAAACTCTAACTCAAAAGTTGGAACCAAAACAACAAAACAGAGAGTTTAGAAACATATTAGGCTCAGATTCAGTATATACTCCCCCTCAGACGAGGAAAATAACTTCCACCACCCATGGCTGCAAAACCCATAGTTTACCTCGCCAAGAAATGTGGTGAAATTTGTTCCCTCATCTAAGGAGTTTTTTTTTTTTCAGAGATCATCACAGCCTGTAAAGTAGTAGTAGAGTAGAGGAGGAAGAAGAAGAGATTGATGAGATGGTCTGTTTATTGGGTGTGAAACTGATCATTGGCTTTGGGTAGAGAAGGTGGCAACAAACCCAAGACACCCAACCCTTCCCTACCACAATCAAAGCCTCTCTAACGTTTCAACGCTTCAGACCTCGGAACTTTTCTAGAGCAGAAATTCTAAATGTCGAGGAAACCAGCGAGGGGGAGGGTTGTTTGATGAAATGTGTGAATGAATCATTTGACTTGGGATGAGAAGGGGGCAACAACCCTCTCTGTGAGACCAGAGACACCCAACCCTTCCCATCCAACGAAGCCTCATACACTGATGAGAGTGTTGACCTGTGTGAGGGTTTAATAGGGGAGGTAGTTTTGGACTTCCATTTTTAACCTTCCTCCACTCCACTTCCTTTTTGCTACATGCTCTTGTTCAATTGTCAACATTTAGGTTATTTTTGTCATTTTGAATTTTAATGGGTATATCCAAGTGAATTACAAAAATGTATTTTTTGATAAATTAGTTTAGATATTTCTTTTGAACTCGTCTAATTGTCGAGGAAAACAGCGAGGGGCACCTAAGGGAATGGGGGTAGTGGGGTAAGGGGACCGTCCATTTCTTTGAAATGCGTACTTGACTTTTCAATGTATGCATTCCAAAGGGAATGGACGGCACCCCACCCCTCGCTGTCTTCCTCGCCATTTCCCACGACAGTTAGAATTTTTGATTTCTTTTACGCCAAACAACCTGATTGAAGTAGAGGCATCTCCAAAAATAATTTTGTTATTAATTATCAAACGAAAAATAACAGTGAACTAGGTTTTTGGCAATCATATTGACGTTGCGCTCATTGAGGATATGATGATTAACTTGAGATATACAACATCCACAGTAACCATGGGTAATTTAAAGAAAATTGTACACACCCAAATGAGGGTTTAAAATTTTTTAATCTACGGTAATAAATCTTTCCATGTTATTTGAGATGAGGTCGCGCTATCTCAAATATCACCAGAAAGAAAGTGTGACAGTGAACTTCGAGCCAATCTATCTTTCCTCCCTTCTTTATGATTGGTGAAGTTGTATTCACCCACGCTATCTAAGATGGTGTCACACTAACACTCCTCCCTAACAACAATGTGCATATTGAACACATTTTTGAACTTACAATGGGTGGTTGAGTGTTCAAATTTACACCGCAATCCCAAAGTGGTACTTTACTATCGATACTCTGAGATCACACATGTTATGCTGCTGTAGAAGTCTGAGTTGTTAGAGCCCGTTTAGCTTCAACTCATCTTCAAACAAACGCCAAAAACGTTTCCTCCCACAACTCTTCTAAGGCGACTTCCTCCATCACCTTGGTTTTAGCTTTCGCAAATCTGAATGTCAAATTCCTTAAATATTGTAGTGATTATTGTTGGAAATGAAACACTCACACAAAACAATTTCTATTCAAACTCAAACAACTATTACAAGAGCACTCTCACTCAAACAAGATACTACAACTCACTCTTATTAGAGCTTGCTTCTTCACTCACTTAGAAGCTCTTGTTTTTCTTCTTCTTCTTGATGATTCCTAAACTAAAATGGGGAGGGGTATTTATACTACTTAAGAACAACTCTACACCACACAAATAAACTAAATGATTCCCATACAACTCATTCTCCATTACCATACACCTCATTCTCCATTACATACACCTCATTCTCCATTACCAAATGATTCCCATGCTTACCAATCCTAGAAGGTTCTAGGTAGAAGGCTTGGACCTTGATTATGGACTTGGACTCCAATTTGATTGGGTTTGGGTTTGGGCTCCCATAATGGATCAAGTTTAGGATCCAACACCCCCCCTTAAACTTGATCTTATGACCCCTAGTAAGTTCCTTAATCTCATGAAGTCTTCGCTTGTCGATGGCTTGGTTTAGCCCATAAAGAGCCTTCTTTAACTTCAACACCTTGTCTTCGTGGCCTTTGACTTCGTAGCCTGATGGTTGCTGAATGTAGACTTCCTCTTCAAGAACTCCATTTAGGAAAGCAGACTTTACATCCATCTGCTGTATCTTCCACTTGTTTTGAGCTGCCAAAGAAATGATTAGTCTGACAGTCTCCAATCGAGCAACAGGAGCAAATACCTCATCATAGTCAATTCCAGCCTTTTGACTATAGCCTTTAGCAACTAGCCTCGCCTTATGCCTTTCAATATCTCCTTTAGCGTTTTGCTTTGTTTTGTACACCCATTTGACACCTATCGCCTTATGTCCCTTGGGAAGTGAGGTGAGTTCCCATGTGTCATTCTTCTCGATGGCTTTGATTTCTTCGTCCATCGCATCTCTCCACTTCTTCTCTCGTACTGCTTCTTGAAAGCTCATTGGTTCACAATCGGCAAACAGACAAAATAATGTAAGGTTATCTTGTCGTTCAGTTACCTCATAGAGATCTCTAAGGCTTCTTGTATGTTGCACAACTCTTTCACTTTGACTCCCACTTGACGATGACGAAGGTGATGAGTCTCCTTGAGTGGTTGATGTTGGTGAAGTGGGTGGAGTTGCAAGCTCTTGTTGAGATTCACCTAGTTGCTCCCTCATTGTCTGCTCATCTTCTTCAAATTGAGGAAAGAAATTGAAGTCACCTGCATGAGAGTTAAAATCCCATTCTCCTTTTTCGTTGAAGACCACATCTCGACTAATCACAATCTTCTTATTGTCTGGATTGTACAACTTGTAGCCCTTCGAATTAGCATCATAGCCGATGAAGATAAAACTCTCGCTTTTATCATCAAGCTTCGTTCTTCTCTCGTCCGGTACATGAACATGGGCTATACTTCCAAAGGTTCTCAGGTGGGAAATGCCAGGCTTTCTTCCACTCCATGCCTCTTGCGGTGTCTTTCCCCATACACTTCTTGTTGGAGATCGGTTTGACAAGTAGACTGCACACGCTACTGCTTCCGCCCAAAACTCCTTGGGTAGTTTCTTACTTTTGAGCATGCTTCGTGCCATGTCGAGGATTGTTCTGTTCTTTCTTTCTGCCACGCCATTTTGCTGGGGGGATCTAGGAACTGTCATTGGTCGACGAATTCCATTTGCTTCACAGAACTCTTGAAACTCCCTGGAAGTAAATTCTCAACCTCGGTCAGATCTCATGGCTTTGATCTTTCTACCGCTTTCTCTCTCCACTGCAGCTTTGAACTTCTTGAAGACTTCGAAAACTTCAAACTTCTGTTTCAAGAAATATACCCATGTTTTTCTTGAAAAATCATCAATGAAGAGAAGAAAATAGTTACTGTTACCGAGAGAGCTTGGCTTGATCGGACCACACACATCGGTATGGATGAGCTCGAGTGGCTGCTTGGCTCTTGACTCTGACTCCTTTGGAAAACTTTTCCTGAATTGTTTCCCGGCTAGACACCCTTCACAAAGCTGGTCAGGATGGTTGATGCGAGGTAGTCCCTTCACCATCTCCTTCTTAGATAGCAGCTCCAGACCTCCAAAATTGAGATGCCCAAATCGAAGATGCCAGAGCCATGATGCATCTTTGTAGCAAGCTTTCAGGCACTTTGCAGCATCATTTTGTATGTTGATCAAGAACATTCTATTCTTTGACATCGGCACTTTAGCAATGAAGTTATTCTTATCATCTTTTATAGAAAGATTATAATCCTTCATATGAATATCATAACCTTTCTCTAACAGTTGCCCTAAACTCAAGATGTTACTTTTCATATTGGGCACATAGTAGACATTGGAAATAAACTGATGTCTCCCATCTTTCAAACGGATAAGAATGTTACCTCTCCCTTTCACTGCTATTGTGGAATCATCTCCAAACGAAACATTTCCGCTTGCTGACTCGTCTAACTCCACGAACATGTCTTTCCTGCCACACATGTGATTGCTTGCACCACTGTCAAGATACCAGGAATTTGCTTGGCCACCATCAGTTTCCTTTCGTGCTAGAAGAAGAGTTTCTTTGCCATTTGTCTTCTCCTCCACGTAGTTGGCCTTCTCCTCAATTTTGTTGTTGGGAGCTCTACATTCTGAAGCATAATGTCCAAACTTTTGACAATTATAACATCGAACTTGAGATTTGTCATACCTTGAGTTCGGATTGATTCTTCCACGGCCTCGTGTTGAGCTTTCTTCTTTCTCATAGTTGTTGTTGGAATTGTTGTTGTTGTAATTCCAGCCTCGTCCACGACCGTGACTTCCACCTCGTCCATGGCCTCTACCTCTGCCTCGGCCACGTTGGTTTCTATCTTGGCTTTCATGCATATCCCTGAGTTGCAGCTTGAGGAGTTGCTCAGTAAACCCTTGCTTCTTCTTATGCTTCTCTTCGTATGCTTGCAATGATCCTTGGAGTTGCTCAATCGTCATTTCTTCCAAGTCTTTAGTTTCTTCAATCGTCACGACGATGTGCTCAAATTTGGGATCCAACGAACGGAGTATCTTCTCTATTATCCTCACATCTTCTAACTTTTCACCATTTCTTTTTAATTGATTAGAAACAGCTACTACTCTTGAGAAATAATTTGAAATAGACTCAGGTACTTTCATGTGTAAGGATTCGAATTCACCTCTTAATGTTTGGAGACGGACCTTCTTCACTTGCTCGGATCCTTTGTAAGAGGTTTGCAGCTTCTCCCACGCTTCCTTGCTAGAGCTTGCACTCGAAACCTTTTCAAAACCATCATCATTCAATGCTTGATAGATGAGGTAGAGAGCCTTCTTGTCTCTCTTTCTTGAATCCTTCAAAGTTGTCTTTTGATCTGGTGTAAGAGCAGCAAAACCAGCATCATCCGCAGGCTCGTTATAGCCTTTCTCTATGATATCCCACACATCTTGTGATCCAAGAAGTGCCTTCATTTTGATACTCCAATTGTCGTAGTTGTTGTTGTTGAGTGTCGGAACTTGGAATGGTGCCATATCATTTGCCATATCTCTCAATATAATGAGAATTTGCAAAATCTGATTGCACGGATGAATCCGGAACGCCGAAAAAACTTTGGAGGGACCTGGCCAAAATTTTCAATTTTCGGTCAACGGTCAAAGTCAACGGTCAATGACGTTGACGGCTCAGTCAACTCGCTTGGACGGCTCGGTCAAGGGCTCAACTCGGTGAGTCAACTCAACAGGCCCAGCAGGCTTCCAGCAGGCCCAACAGGTTTCCAGCAGGCTTTTCAGCAGGCCCAACAGGCTTTCAGGCAGGTTTCCAGGCAACAGCAGCAGTCTTCCGGCGGCGCGTGGCGGCGCGTCAGAACTCAGATTGGGGAGATTCTGGCGGCGTCGGATTCCTCTCGTCGAGACCTTCGATTTGATATGCAATAGTGTATACTTTCCAACCAAGCTCTGATACCACTTTGTTGGAAATGAAACACTCACACAAAACAAACTTCTATTCAAACTCAAACAACTATTACAAGAGCACTCTCACTCAAACAAGATACTACAACTCACTCTTATTAGAGTTTGCTTCTTCACTCACTTAGAAGCTCTTGTTTTTCTTCTTCTTCTTGATGATTCCTAAACTAAAATGGGGAGGGGTATTTATACTACTTAAGAACAACTCTACACCACACAAATAAACTAAATGATTCCCATACAACTCATTCTCCATTACCATACACCTCATTCTCCATTACATACACCTCATTCTCCATTACCAAATGATTCTCATGCTTACCAATCCTAGAAGGTTCTAAGTAGAAGGCTTGGACCTTGATTATGGACTTAGACTCCAATTTGATTGGGTTTGGGTTTGGGCTCCCATAATGGATCAAGTTTAGGATCCAACAATTATTTCACTCGGTGTCATATCTCGATTTTTCTTGATATCTGACTGTATCTTTGCGGCTATCCACTTTATAGTTGCTTGATCATGATCTTGACCACATTAAAAGCGAGTAAATTGCGATCTTTAACACCAGCCACTATACGCCATTCACACTCTGGAAGTACTTTTCTTTGCTTCTCAACACAACTCTGGAAGTTAGAAGAACCATTTGTTTGTTGGATCTCTATTCTTTTCTCTGTACAAGCAGAAGAAGACAACATCAGCTCGCAGGAGAAGCAGTTTTCTCTAATTGAAGAAGGTAAATGATTCAATCTTTATTTGAAATTATTGCTATATATAAATATATGCTTGGTAGATGGAAGTTTGCAGATTTTGAAATCTATGTTTACTTGATCTTTGTTTCCGAACCCTGTCTTTATTGTCATAGCTACTGTAAAAGTGTGTTTAGTCAACTTCTTTTATATGTTCTCAAGGATATGAGACAAGCTAGCTAAATTATTGTTTTTCAGTTTCTTTTAGAGATTATAATGGAGACTGCCAGTATTCGGTTAATTTGCTTTTACGATGGAGATCTAATTAAGGAGAATAAAATACAAGCCATGTTAGGATTAAAACCAGATGATTCAGAGTTCACGATCAAGTGTAGAGTTTACTTGGACAAGGAGATCCAAATTGCCATTGACGTGGATGACGATGAATCCTTAAGTTTTCCCTGAAGTTCACCATGTCTTCAACCTGCATTGCTTGTATAAAGATTTTTTCGACAAATTTAAAGATTATCATCTTTGCCAATTGATACTCAAAGCGACTAAGATGTTTAACGTATCTGATTGTGATAGGGCTTTAAATCAAATTAAAGAAAAGAATGAAGATGCTTACCAATGGTTACTAGATGCGGGAGTGTCTCATTGGTCTAACGCCTACTTCGCAGTGGGATATGATGTTAATTGTACTTCACTTTGGCGTAGGATTTATCGGGATCTGAAATGTTTTACAGAAGATATTGAGCACTTGCCAATTGCGGCTGCGGTTATACACATTACAAAAAAAGTGGCAAAAGGTTTCTTTGAACAAGCTTGGGCGGCTACCCTAATCCCAACAAATTTAACTCCATGGGGTGGAGATTGGTTTGATGCAGCTCTTTCTGATTCACATTTATTTGAGGTAAAATCACTTGGAATTAATGCCGAGGAATACCATGCCTTTGAATTTACTGAGTCTCATCATTTCACAGTCAACTTGAAAACCAGAACATGTGACTGCGGAGAATTCCAAGGGAGAGGGTTACCCTGTTCGCATGCAGCTGCAGTCATAAATCACCTGGATCTTAATATCGAGGATTATCGCAAACATTGGCACACGTTTGAGGCAATTCGTGCTATATATGCAGAGGATTTTCTTCCACTAGCTAATCGTTCACAGGATTGGCAACCACCAGAAGATAATGAACCACGCATTCTTCCTCCAAAGAAGAAAGTAGGTCGCCCTCGCAAAGCTTGTTGTAGAAAATGTTAGTTGCTGAAACTAGCTCTGTAATTTAATAACTGTCGTCCAGGAGATCATGCTTTTACTCAGCGTGCATTTTATTTTTGCAAATCACTCTTTTTTTCTAGTGATGATAGTAATATTGTAATTGATCAGCCAGTGATTTAAGGTAAACTTTTCATGGTTTGATTTTATGATGTGGGTGTTGAGTTTTTGTATCACTACATAGACCTTGTGCATATATTGTGTAAAGTTGTATACTAATTCATCTGATCAATGACTAAATTAATCTGAATTTACGCAGGTTGAGTGTCAAAGTCAGTCACTAATACAAAGAAGAAGAGATCGTTCCTTCGACTAAATTAAATCCATTCACATCATAAAACTGATAACAATGAGAGCGAGCTAAATAAGGAAAGGTAGCGGTCGTGTGGTGGTTGGTGATGTCGCAGAAGCCAATAAGAATGCTCAACATACTAAGAAAGCCATGATTGAACCAAGGATGTAAATTATGCCCGAGGGCTAGCATTGGGCACCCAAGGATAGTCGTCTGGAGATGGCATGACACAGTTATCTCCATTGAAGAAAATCTGGCGAGGGAAAGCCCAACCCTTATCAAAATTGAAAGTTCCATCATCCTTTCGGAAGAGGAGCTCAGATTGTACATTCCCAGCTGGACCAGCTTGCATGAGCAAATCATTGTAGAATTTAACCCCCCAAAGCATCACAGACTCATCTGCAACATGAAAATTGCACGAAATTAAGAATATAAAGGCTTACTTATGTTAAACATCGCCTTTAAATGACATTGGCAGAATCAACATAACACTTACTTGTGTTAGCATAAGGGCTTAATGGCTTGTAATTAAAGCTGAAAATTTTGGTAAGATTGTCAAGATTAGGATGTTCGACAACCAAGTTCCATTGCGTATAGTTCATCCTGTAATTCAAATTCGTAATTGTGATCTTCACCTGCCAATATTCTTTGTTGTTGAGCTTCACATGCCAATGAACATTTATTGGGCACATATGGCTGGTACATTGGACTAGAGGTGTATAGCTATTTTTACTACCATGACGTGCTAAATTTGGCGAGTTTCCACTACAAAATAGCAGAAAAAGGAAAGAAACAATCTTCAGTCTTCTTGGTTGTGTTATATTCTACACAGCTTATGAAAAATACTTACTCTACACAGCTTCCTGGTTGTGTTATATTCTCTTGACAACCACAGGTGCAATTAGGGCAGGGGACAATTGTGTCATTATAGGAGGAGAGTGACACGCAACAGGTAGGGGTGTTTGAAACGAGGAAATGTGAATAGGAGTAGGTAACATTCCAAGTCACTGCAATAAGATAAACACATTGGTTAGATGATGTACGTTTGAATAGCTAGTTTTGCGAGTCCCCTTATAACAGTCTGTTTGTAAGATACTTCAGATGAGATCATTTTCCTACCATAGTAACAAGAAATCAAACACTTCGTTGTGCAACTTACTCAATGCTTTAGTCACTCTCCTCTGATCTGCAGTAATAAATCTAGTCGGTTTTACAATCTTTGCAGATCCACATGTAAATCCCAGTCCAGGTGCTTTCAACGTGAAATTCTTTCGCACTCTAACAGTCCTGTTGGTAGTTCCTGCAACTCCAACACTAACCTGAAATGAACTTGCTGCATTGCCAGGATCCCGGGCCCATGAATTGATTACTCCTCCCTTGCAACAATTTGCAATTCGTTGGTTGTAAGGAGTTGCTGGAAGCAAATCCACAACCGTCGGGTCCTTCTTACAGCAATGTGGGATTTTTCCTATAAATTTTGAACAATCTCCCTGCTCTGTAGTCTGCCCTCCCATCATGTTCCAGATAACCTCCTTCTCTGACCATGTCCATCCCAATGTCCATCCCGGTGCTTGAATGTGACGATAGTGCTGGTAGTTGTACATTGTAACAACAGCCTGTCCAGTTTCAACCATAAGATACAGGGCCAAGCAGTCACTTTACAATTTTAAGAATTAATGGAAAATGAATATTCTTACTCTTAAGATTTTGACTAGATTTAATAGTGTCATTCGTCGATACCTTTTATTGAACTAGTTAAGCAATCTAAATCGACTGGGGACAACACTACCTAAGCAATACATGGATAAACTAGAAATCAAGCTCAAGATTATTGTCATATCATGGATATAGGCAATATGAAATAACGAAAATTTGATCTGTGTGCATTGTGGTGATAGTCCCGGCTGCTATGTACTTACAACATAACCATCGGGAGTCCAACTGATGATATCCCATTTAATCGTGATATTTCCATCTGGATCCAATGGGTCATAGGCTTCTGCAAGAAAACATTCAGCAAACAAAGTTTAAATGTGTGATTGGAAGCCTATCTAAACAGAATAATACTATTAACACTATATTATTCAATTATGTGCAAACAAATTACAATTGCTGGCAAAATATCGCAACTTCAATGTGAGGACTAAATCGCTAGTTGTCAACCAAACCCATTAACATAACCCAGAAAACAACATTCATACAAAAATTTTCATAGGGCATTGAATTGCAAAACTTGGAATCAATGAAATGGAGGCCAAGATAATCCAAATTAGAGATCAACTATAAGAAAACTGGACAACTTGACTTTCTAAACTTTTCATTAATCCAACAAGTCAATTCTTCCAATCTTAACTTCCCTACATTAACTTTTCATCAATATTGACTCCGTACTATACAAAAATAGGAGCTAGTTCTAACAATAAGGAAAAGGACAGTCATATAAGCATGAAAAAGAAGATCAAATCAATTTTTGCATCCTAGTTACCAAGAAATGTGATTTCTCAAAAAAAACCAAAAGTTTCACGAAATATTTCTTTTTCTCAAGTTACCGAAATTTCTTTTGAAATTCAAAATATTTATTTCTTTTGTTAAGCCAATCTCAATTTCGATACATTTTAACCCTTTATAACCTTGGTTTTTAGTATTAAAATTTTGTTATATAAGTAAATTCTTATGCAATATGAAATTTGAAGGACATTATGAGTCTTGTGAGACTCTTGTGTTGTAGGTAAGAGTTTAAAATGGTTAAATTGATAACTTCAAAAAATTACAACCGAAATTTTTATATCTTTTCTATACACAACTATGAAATATTTCTTAAAATAAACTTACCAAAATTATCTCAAAAAATGAAATCACAAGCCTTGCTAGTTACAATATACCCGTACTTCAGAACGATCAAAACATCACCAAAAACTAAGCTTTTCCAACCAAATGCACCTCAAATGGATGGTAGATTCATAAAAGAGTAAACTTTATGTAAAATGGGGGTTCGGGTACTAACCTGTTGAGAAGAAGTTGGTGCTGGAAAGCAAAACCACCAACAAAATTGTGAGCTGGGATGAAATGGATTCAAAGTAAAATCTCATTTTTTTCTGAAGCAGGTTTGAACTTTTTTTCTTCTTCTCCATAGAGATTGCGATCTGCAAACCGAAGAGAGAAAAGTGTTGGGTTTTGACTTTCTCTCACATGAACATGCACAATTGAGCTACAGTATTGTAAATGAAGTTTTCCCTGTGCACGCATTCCGAGGGGGTGAACAGTCCCTCCCCTCCGTCTCACTCCCCTCGCTGTTTTCGTCGCCATTTAGAATTTCTCTTTATTTTTCACTGTCATTGTTATCAGTTATGATGTGAATGGATTTAAGAACAATGGTTAATTCTGTCAGGTCCCTCTCGCAGTAGCTTATCTGCTACTTGGGTTCATCTCTGCTGACGCTAGTCCAATAGCTCACTCGAGCGATGGATAATGGTTAGTAAAACAGAATTCCTAAATCTATAGTTGCAATGGTTCGTCAAAGTGCTGATCTATTCCATTGAGCATCCAGGCACAATTGCTAAGTGTCTGCCTATGAATCCAATCCTGGCAAACATTACACTATTTTGGTACTTCTCAGACTATTTTAGAGATTTGTATCACAATTCATTGTTTAATCTTAAAAAAAAAAAATCAGAGTCCTTGCTATATTTAGCTATAAAAAGATTTTCAATTCAACTAAAAGGGTTAGTCCATTAATCCAAATCCATACAATAAAAATCCCCAACTTTTGCTTCTGAGAAATTAATAAACCATAAATAAATAAATAAATAATCAAATAAAAACTCACAAAACCCAAACGAAAAAGGGTTTCTTCCATTGAAGAAAAAAAATAAAAAATAAAAATAAAATTAGGCTCAGATCAAGATTTATCTCAGACAAGGAAAGCATCCACCACCCATGGCTGCAAAACCCATATTTTGCCTCGCCAAGAAATGTGGTGGAAAGCTGTACCCTCATCTCAGGCAACGACTACTCCACACCACCAAAAGTACAATCATCATAGCCTATTAAACAACAAAGAAGAAGAAGCGAAGAGTGAGTGACAAGGAAAGCATCCACCACCCATGGCTGCAAAACCCATATTTTGCCTCGCCAAGAAATGTGGTGGAAATCTGTACCCTCATCTCAGATTTTTTTTTTTTTTTTTGGCAACAAAATTACAATCATCATAGCCTACCGAACCTTCTAGGGAGCGAGGGAGGGGTGTGGAGTAGAAGAAGAATGAGTGAGATGATGATGATGATGATGATGGGAGGGTTGTTTGACGAAATGTGTGAATGAATCATTGACTTGGGATGAGAAGGGGGCAACAACCCCCTCTATGAGACCAGACACACACACCCAACCCTTCCCATCCAACAAAGCCTCATACACTGATGGGAGTGGTGAACTGTGTGGGGGGTTTAATAGGGGAGGTAGTTTTGGACTTCCATTTTTAACCTTCTTTTCACCCCCCCACTTTCTCTTGATACATGTTTTTGTTCCATGTCAACATTTAGGTTATTGTTGTCATTTTAGAATTGAATGGGTCTATCTAAGTAGAATTACGAAAATGTATTTTTTGATAAATTTGTTTGAGCACGACTTGGACCAGGCACATTAAAATTAGAGATTAGTTTAGAGACTTCTTTTACACCAAAAATAATTTATTAATTTGCAAAAACATTTTTTCCCTATAGTAGTAAATCTTTCCGCCCTAGATGGTGTAACTCTATCTCAGATCACGGCAGAAAGTGTAACAATTAACTTCACTCCAATCCCTCTTTTCTCCATTTCTTAGCGTTATCCTAGATGGTGTCACACTCTATTAGCGGCGCATCAAATTTGACACTCTCCTAATAATAATGTGCACATTTAACAACTTTTTTTGCGCTTGCTAGGAGCGATTGAGTGTGCTTACTATGATGCTCTGATATCACACATGTTGGAGAAGCTTGAGTTGTTAAGACCAAAATCTATCATTTTATTGATGTAATAATAAAACTCTATTAAAATCAAGCCAAACCAAACCCAACAAAAATAGTTATCATTTTTTGGTATTATGTGGCATATTAATTACTAAATGTCAATGGGAGATTATATAATGTTTTAGATATAGGTAGAGATTCCCCATAAACATTTATCCTAAAAAAAATAAAAAATAAAAAATCTTATTTTAAAGTACTTCAAAATGAGACTCTAATTAATTTGATTAATTGACATGGTTTGACATTTGATTTAATATACCAAAGTATACAAAAGAGGTCTGACTTTGCAAGAACAGCATGGACCATTAGAGTATTACATTCTCTTTTGCTCAGCACTTGTTGGCATGATTAATGCCATCTCAAATCCATTGTAAGCAATTTCATGTCATCGGGATGGGATGGGACGAGACTAGAATCGCGGGATTGGATGCCCACCCTTAGGAAAAACTAAAGATCAATGTTAGAGCAATTAGTTCATTTCGACATATGTGTCTCGAGATCTGCACTAGTTTCAGCAACTAACATTTTCTTCTGGTGGTTGCCAATCCTGTGAAAGATTAGCTAGTGGAAGAAAATCTTCTGCAAATATAGCACGAATTGCCTCATTCTTGTACCAATGTTTGCAATAATCCTCGATATTAAGGTCCAGGTGATTTATAACTGCAGCTGCATGCTTACATGGTATCCCTCTCCCTTGGAATTTTCCGCAGTCGCATGTTCTGGTTTCCAAGTTGACTGTGAAATGATGAGAATCAATAACATCAAAGGCATGGTATTCCTCGGCATTAATTCCTACTACTACCAGAACTGAATGTGAATCATTAATAGCTCCATCAACCCAATCTCTACCCAATGACGTTAACTTTGTTGAGGTTATGGTAGCCGCCCGAGCTTGTTCATCAAAGAAACCTTTTGCAACATTTTTTGTATTGTGTATAACTGAAGCCACAATATTTTGTGGTCTCACAAATCAAACGGAAAAATAGATAAAAATGAACATCATATCCCAATTGGAAGTAGGCGTTAGACCAATGAGGTTTTCCTGCATCTAGTAACCATTGGTAAACATCTTCGTTCTTTTCCTTAATTTTATTTAAACACCTATCACAATCAGGTAAGTTAAACATCCCAGCCGCATAGAGCATCAATTCGCCAAGCTCAACTTCAAATTTGTCTCTAAAATCTTCATACAAGCAATCCAGGTCGAAGACATGATGAACTTCAGGGAAAACTTTTGAAACTAAGGAAACAATTGTTCTTCTGTCAAATTCCGTGACTATGGCAAAAGGAAGACGAAGGTGATCGAACATCAGCAAGTATGAACTCCTTCAAAAGCATTAGAAACGTCTCCCAGCACACTTCATTTTCTTCAATTTCGTTGGTCAATGCATACATTGCCTTCTGAAACTATCAAAACATTCTTGATCATCACCCAATGCTCGAGCCACATTTCAACCCACAACTCTTTGTTTGTTTTTAGCTCCACTAGTAGCTCATTCCTTACATGTTTCCAACCATTTTCCTTGTCGTAATTTAAAAATTAGCTATGCATCGGAATCCACAATTCCCATCAGCAGGTACATTCTCAATGCTATCAACATAATCTTGAATCCACGACCGAATTTGCTTCATGAAAGTAGTTTTCCCCGTCTCCTTTTGCTTTGGCTTAAAAACACTCTATTGAACTTTTAGCTCATCTTGTGTCTTGGTGAACTCATGACTAGATTGGTCCATTTTAGTTGAATTTTCACGCTTAGAAAATTTCTTCTTTTTATGCACCCCTTATCCGCCACAAGTTCGGATGGTTCGATCATTAGAGTTGAATCCAGACAATTCAATTCTGGAAGCTTCCTATTTAATACCAACTGATGATCATGGGTGCATTCATAACTGGTTTGAAACACACATTCATACTTAACAAGGTCATTACCCGCAGATTCATACCTTTAAATTTTTTATTTACACCCAGCACTTTTGCACTTCATTGTCAACCTAGAATTGGTTGTTTTAACGGGCTTGTATTCAAATTTTTTCCGTATCACCAAATCGTGGGGGCAATGGTTGTTCCCTGATATAAAATTTACTTTTAGTAAATCATATCTCAAGTTAGTAATGCTAGCTACATTAATCAGGCGAAGCAATATGGTTTGAACTCATAGTTTGCACAAAATTTCCACAATGATTCATTTCATTAGGAAGATCTACCACACCACCACCACCTATGGTTTCTGTCTCAACAGTAAGCGAATCATGTGTTTCTCTGTCAGAAAGAAAGAAGTGGACAATCAATGGAATCAGTTCATTTATAGGCGAGAGTTTACTAAATAATTGGTCAAGAAATGTTCATAGCCGTCTGATGATATATGCCATGATAAATTTAGACTGGTCCAGTATTGAACTTAAGGATTCATCATCATCCACATCAATGGCAATTTGGATCTCCTTGTCCAAGTAAAATCCTGAACTCTGAATCATCTGGTTGTAATCCTAACATGGCTTGTATCTTTTCTTTGAATCCCTTGAAGCCAATGGTCTTTGAAACTTTACTTAATTTATTCTTCCCCCAACATATTCAACATTTTTATTCTCATTAATTAGATCTCCATCGTAAAACCAAAACATCACTGAAACTTGACATACAAATTTTTACAACTTGAATAAATTCTCAAAACTCAAAATAAAACTGATTACAATTTCTGAATAAGCTTATTTAACCAAAATTATATTCTAAACATAATCTAAGTGGACTCGTTTCAATCCGTTTTTTCATTCTAAAATGCGCAACAAAACCCATTATTAATTTACAGGGCTGGTTTCAGTAACTAACATTTTCTTCAACAAGCTTTGCAACCACGACCTACTCTCCTCTTGGGCCAGGCTGACATACTTTCATCTTTGGAGGATGAATGCGAAGTTCATTATCTTCTGGTGGTTGCCAATCCTTGGAACGATTAGCTAGTGGAAGAAAATCTTCTGCAAATATAGCACGAACTGCCTCATTCGTGTACCAATGTTTGCAATAATCCTCGATATTAAGATCCAAGTGCTTTATGACTGCAACTGCGTGCTTACATGGTATCCCTATCACTTGGAATTCTCCGCAGTCGCATCTTCTGGTTTCCAAGTTGACTGTGAAACTATGAGACTCAGTAACATCAAAGGCATGGTATTCCTCGGCATTACTTCCTAGTGTTGCTACCTGAACTGAATCTGAATCTTCAATAGCTCCATCAACCCAATGTCTACCCAATGAAGTTAACTTTGCCGACATTAGGGTAGCCGCCCAAGCTTGTTCATCAAAGAAACTTTCTGCGACGTATTTTGTAATGTGTATAACTGAAGCCGCAATTGGCAAGTACTCAATATAGTCTGTCCAATGTTCTACCGCAAATACCCGCCAACTCCAATTTAAACAATGATAAACATCATATCCCACCACGAAGTAGGCATTGGACCAATGAGATTTTCCCGCATCTAGTAACCATTGGTAAGCATCTTCATTCTTTTCCTTAATTTCATTTAATATCCTATCACAATCAGATACGTTAAACACCTCAGACGCTTCAACCATCAATTTGTAAATATTATAATCTTGAAACTTGTCTGCAAAATCTTCATAAAAGCTTGCCGGGTCGAAGATATGATGAACTTCAGGGAAAACTTTTGAAACTAATGAAACAGTTGTTTTTTTGTCAAATTCTGTGATTATAAAAGGAAGACGAACGTGAACATCAGCAAGTATGAACTCCTTCAAAAGCATTAGAAACGTCTCCCAGCACACTTCTTTTTCTTCTTCTTTCTTAAATATTGCAAAAGCCAGATAGAATGGTTCATCGCTTGCCATACCATACACTACCATTAGGACTCCTGATTGGATTCTCACCCGCTTGATTTGAATCAATGGGGGGCATAAATGGGAATGAAATGTTTGAACACACTGATGAAATGCCCAGAAAAAATAAAGGAACCTGTTTTCCTTATCACAACCAAGCTTCATCAAACATCCACTCTTCTCCAACTCTTTGATCAACCCTGGAAGATACCGGTACGAGTCTTCAAAGGCGACTTCCTCCAACGCCTTGGTTATAGCTTTTGCAGCTTTATTGTAGGAAATCTGAATGTTAAATTCCCTAGATAATATAGTGATTATTTCACTTGGTGTCATATCTCGATTTTTCTTGATATCTGACTGTATCTTTGCGGCTATCCACTGTATAGTTGCTTGATCATGATCACGACCGTGTTGACGAACTGGACATGAATGTCTATTACGATATTTCGTCACTTTAAAAGCGGGTAACATCCGATATTTAACACCAGCCACTATAAGCCATTTACACTCTGGACTTTTGCACTTCATTGTCAACCTAGACTTGGTTGTTTTAATGGTCTTGTATTCAAAATTTTTCCTTATCGCCAAATCAGAAAGGGCATGTCTGAAGGCATCTGCATCTGGAAACTCTTGACCCTTAGCCAAATCTATATCTCCTTGCAACGGTGTTTGGTTTGAAGTATCATCATTCACACACGGTTCAAAATTTGAAGAACCATGCAAACTCGCATCAATATTTGACGGGGGCAATGGTTGTTCCCTGTTATAAAATTTACTTTTAGCAAACGGCATCATATCTGAGTTAGTAATGCTAATGCTAGCTACATTAATCATGCAAAGCAATATAGTTTGAACTCACATAGGTTGCAAAAAATTTCCTCTAGGATACATTTCATTAGGAGGATCAACACCACTACCACCACCACCTATGGTTTCTTTCTCAACGTTAAGCAAACCATTTGTTTCCCTGCCAGAAAGAAAGAAGTGGATAGTCAATGGCTTGAGGTCATCTATAGGCGATAGTTTAGTAAATAATGAGTAAAGACTGTTTATGGATTGAGGTCATCTATAGTCAATGGATTTGTTCATACCTTTGATGAGTGTTTATTACTGATGGTTGCTGTTTGATGATATATGCCATGATAAATTCAGACTGGTCCAGTATTGAACTTAAGGATTCATCGTCATCCACGTCAATGGCAATTTGGATCTCCTTGGTCAAGTAAACTCCGCACTTGATCCTAAACTCTGAATCATCTAGTTGTAATCCTAACATGGCTTGTATCTTTTTTTTGAATTCCTTGAAGCCAATGGTCTTTAAAACTTTGCTTAATTTATTCTTTCCCCCAACATATTCAGCATTTTTATTCTCGTTAATTAGATCTCCATCATAAAAGCAAATTAAGGCAGTCTGGTCTCGCTCCATTATATAGTCTCTAAAAGAAACTGAAAAACAATAATTCAGCTAGCTGGTCTCATATCCTTGAGAACATATAACCAGGAAAGAAGTTGACTAAACACACTTTTACAGTAGCTATGACAATAAACATAGGGTTCGGAAACAAAGATGAAGTAAACATAGATTTCAAATCTGCAAACTTCCATCTACCAAGCACACATATGTATATAGCAAAAATTTCAAATAAAAACTGAATCATTTACCTGCCTCAATATGGAGATCCCATCATTTTCCTTGTGTTTCATTTTCTTAGTTGAATTGAATAATTAATGAATGGTAGACATCTCATTTTTTTTAAGACCCAACTTAAGTTAGTCAAATTTGGTTGGCTAAATTAAATAAAAAAATTTCATCTCGAACCCCACATCTTCTTCCACACTTCATCTATTTCTCCCATTAAACCTTCATTGAAGTATGAGTTGTTTTTATTCCACCCCGAGCGAGCGATCACGATACTAAAAAATTAATGCAATCATTTCAAGAATTTTCTTAGAAGCAGTAAACTTGAGACAAACTTCATTGTGATGTTCTCAAATGCTCAACTTTCTGCATGATGATGTAATTTTCTACATTGGGTTGCATAGTTTACACATTAATCGATAGTGACTCGATAAGGAGTGAGTAGCGAGTTCACCGAATGCTCAAGGAATAATCGACAAAACTCGGATGAATAATTCGAACAAGAATTTTTATATATCTACACCTAAGAGCACTTAATTATCTCAAGGAATATCAAGAAATTCTATTTTAAATACCTATCAATATATAAATTAACATCACCAATCACCATTGTCAAAATAAATTATGCTACCTAGAAAATACCACAAGCATCTCAAATTGTCAAATGTAACTAGCTTACTATACATAACACAACCCAAGGGAAAAAAAGTGAAGTAATAGAAGGGAGGAAAAAGGAAAAAAAAAAAATGACCAAATTAACCAAGTTGAACCCAAACTCGGCCGATATTGAGTTAAACCCAATTACTCGGCTGAGTTTTTAATTACTCGGCAAGTAAATGAGTCCGAGTCCCTTTTTTTAAACACGCCCACGGGACCATTACCGACTACTCGGCGAGTAAATGCGACCAAGTCCCATTTTTTAAAACACGCCCAAGGAACTGTTACTGAGTATCGAGTACTTGCCAATTAAACTACAAAGCCACTAGGGTGATAGAACAGATTACTGAAACCATAACTCCATCTTTTGTTGTCATTGTTTGCAGTGGCAGACCCATGAATTTAGTCGAGAAAAAGCGAAATTGTAAGGGATTGTTGGTCAATAATAAGAGTTATCAGGGGCAAAACAAAAAAAAATTCTACTCCAAATCAAGGATTGTTCATCAAGCATATCTACGTCAATGTTTCTTTTACCATTACAGTACTTCAAGGTGGATCTGCTCCATTTCAGTAAATTCGATGGCTAAACCAGCCCATCATATTATCCGGGTTAGGATTTGATTGTTCCTGAGAGCAAGAACCCGATGTATGTATGCCTTCATAAACGGCTTCAGGAATCTTCTTCCTGACTAGTGCAAATCATTTCCATGAGACTGAACCTTATCGGATATGACCTTTCACTTCTCCACCAACAGGAGGAAAGAAAAACCAGATAAATTTCTTATTATTCTCAAGTGATCTGAACTGATCAGCAACTAAAATTCATTTTTATTTTAAAGAATTCTGATCTCTTTGTAACTAGACTTGAACAGTTCTGATCAGCTTCTCAAACCTAGCTCACATGCCTAAAAGTTTATCTCTTTTAAAGAACTGTTTATGGATTGAGGTCAGCTATAGTCAATGGATTTGTTTGTACCTTTGATGAGTGTTTATTACTGATGGTTGCCGTTTGATGATATATGCCATGATAAATTCAGACTGGTCCAATAGAATTCATCATCATCCACATCAATGGCAATATGGATCTCCTTGTTCAAGTAAACTCCGCACTTGATCGTGAACTTTGAATCATCTGGTTGTAATCCTAACATGGCTTGTATCTCTTCTTTGACTTCCTTGAAGCCAATGGTCTTTGAAACTTTACTTAATTTCTTCTTCCCCTCAACATATTCAGCATTTTTATTCTCGTTAATTAGATCACCATCATAAGAGCAAATTAACCGAATACTGGCAGTCTCCATTATAATCTCTAAAAGAAACTGAAAAACAATAATTTAGGTAGCTAGTCTCATATCCTTGAGAACATATAACCAGGAAAGAAGTTGACTAAACACGTTTTTAAAGTAGCTATGAAAACAAAGACAGGGTTTGGAAACAAAGATCAAGTAAACATAGATTTCGAATCTGCAAACTTCCATCTACCAAGCACACATATTATATAGCAAAAATTTCAAATAAAGACTGAAACATTTACCTGCCTCAATTGGAGAAAACTGCTTCTCCTGCGAGCTGATTCTGCTGGTAGAGAGAAAAGGATAGAGATCCAACAAAGAAATTGTTCTTCTAACTTAGTTGAGAAGCAAAGTAAAGCAGACCAAGAATTACTTTTCCAAAGTTGTTTACAAATGGTTGGTTCAATAATCTTTTTGGAAATTGTTTTCATGTGTTGACACTTGGAAATATATTGCAAGCCCAATTGTAATGTACTACTAAGTTCAGATGCCACCCGATTAAGCTCATTACTCTTAAGTCCTAATAAGGTAAAAGTAAGCATTTATATGGCAATTATTTAGGGGGTCGATCCAAGATAGGCAGACCAACATTACATTGGCTTCGACCAAAAAACAAATACTAGAGTATAAGTCGGGCAATAAAACTTTTTTGTATGGACAACACTCAGAAAGGGAAACTTTTCCTGCAGATCTAGAAACACAAGTCGTGTAGAAAAACTATTTCACACGAACGACTCCCAAACTAGAAAGGATCTCCAACAAAATCTCTTTCCCTAAACTACGCCACCAAAAGCCTAGCCGAACAATTACTCATACACAATAAAAGGGAAATAAGATCAATGAAATTAAGGTACGCTACAAAAACCTAATTTACAGCTTTAAACCTTATCTAACTTCAACTACTACCTGTGCAAGTTTAGGTAAGTAACGAGAAATGAGAGCATGGCTCAAGTATGCCACCAATCGAGTACACTTACTTAAGGAGAACACGGCTCAAGTGTGCTACCAATTGACTACGTGCACACCAATCAACTACATCACTCACTTATATATGGAGAGCATGGCTCGTGTGCTACCAATTGACTACATCACTTGCTTATATGGAGGAGTCCTTCTAGTGGTCCAGGGAAGTAGTGAGGGATGGGTGTAATTTGTAATCACTCATCCTCCTCGAGATAAGTGTCAGTGTGCATCTCAAGGAAGATGGGTGGTTACACCCATCCCTCACCCCCTTTTCCTCGCTCCTTCCCTCGACCCTTAGAATTTCCGTATATGGAGATATGGGCCTCTATTGTTGATGGTAATTTATTTCCATGACCACTTATCCGTCAAAACACTTACCAGCCTGATAAACATTGCAATGTGAAGCAGACACAAGTTAATAATGTAGAAGCAGCATGATGCATGCATAATCTTGTAGTCAATTAAAAGCTCGATGCGCATTGCAATGTGAAGCCACTGATGAATAATGTTGAATTCCTCAATTTCAGATTATCAAAACACATCAACAAATTAGTATTAAAAATAAAATAAAAAGCCTCTTCTCTAAGATTAAAAATCTACATTCATCAACACAACATTGTATTCTTGTGATCAAACATATCAGTCCTAAACCGCACCATTGGCATTTGGGTTTATATAAGAAATTTTTTTTATCCAGAGAATATTTTCTCCCTTTTATTCAGAGAAACTTTTTACTAGCACACACCTCAACGTCAGATAACTACAAACCTTCCTTGTTTTGCTCCATAATCCATTTTCCCGAAAAGGACCGTAAATGTAATCTTTAATCTGTGTGGCAACAAGTACGTAAAAAGTAGCTAGAAATTTAGTTAACTACCAACCTGGCGTACTCGATCACTTACTTACACGCCACCATGGTCAATCGTGGTCATTACATGTGTGACCAAGTTCTAGTTTCCACCAAATAGTCTAACAAAATTCTAGAGATGCGCATCTCAAGGAGGGTGGGAGTCTCGATCTCCCTAGAAAGGTTTCAAATAGTCTTTTCTACATAGCGAGGAAATGCGTGCGGGAGAGGGTGTAACCACCCATCCTCTTCGAAATGAGCGATGGTATGTATTTCAAGAGATGGAGGGTTACACCCTTGCACGTTTCCTCACGCATTTCCTCGCCGTTTAGAAAAATTGCTCCAAAAATCAATCAAAACACCCAAAAAAAACAAGGAAAATCAAACAACCCCATTGCACAATTCCAAGAGACAAACAACCCCAAACACTAAAAGAGTTTATTTTGAATATTTTTTGTCATATACTTGCCTTTCAATTTTTTTAATAATACTTTAGCAGAGGTTTTCTTTAGGATAATATTTTTGTTCTTTCGCTAAACACAATTAGATAGACCCACACGCTTGTCGATTCAACTTGTTCAAATCTTTTTCTCCCATGGCGTTCGACTTATCACCCAAAGCATTCTTCAAATTATGTTGTGAGAGCACATCCAATACTTCACGCTTGTCGTTGAACTTTTCGACTGTTGCGGTAATCATCTTCAAATTGGAACCTGAACTCGACGTCTCTGCCATGTTCCTCAATACGTTCATATAAAACTATCAATTCACACACAAACGAACCAAGGAAATACCTTCGGCTCTTATACCAATTTGTTGCACCTCGCGAAAGCGTAACAGATTGTGGAACACAATTGATAGTTGTAATAGAAAATAATAAATTCAAATTATAAATAAGGCAATGTAAAGTAAATGAAA
Organism: Berberis thunbergii; assembly: GCA_003290165.1. NCBI lineage: Eukaryota > Viridiplantae > Streptophyta > Magnoliopsida > Ranunculales > Berberidaceae > Berberis > Berberis thunbergii. The sequence continues at coordinate 26,801 of QNQO01003561.1, read as the reverse complement.
ATAAATAAACATGTACCGCACAAAAGCAATTTAACGTGGTTGAGCAAGTTTGCCTATGTCCACAGGCAAAGAGAATGAATTTACTAATGAGATCGGAGAGTATAAATGGAGAGAGCTGTACAACGTCAACGACGTTCAATACATACGTGTCTAAGCGACACCACGAAATACACAGGGTGCGTATATCCTTCACATAGAAAAGAAGAAAAAAAATCTCTCTTTTTCTCTCCTCACTTTCTCTCTTCTCCCTCACATACACACATAGATAATGGGGTTGAAAACCCCTAATCTTCTCTCAACTCACAGAGTTCTTAAGCTCTTAAGGATGAATTGATTATGAAGAGGAGGGGGAACCTTCCTTTATAACACCTAAGTTAGCGATGGAGGGTTCCATCACCTTGGACTGTCTTCTTCTTCTTCCATCCCAAATCTTTCAGCAGATTCATCAATCCAGCCCACAATCTAGCAGATTTGAACTGTCCTCTTCATGATCTAGCAAACAGCATGTCGATTTAAACAAATCAATTGCAAACAGGCCGAAATCCATGTCGACGTGTTGAAATCCAGCCTAGGTATGCCCTGTTCTTCTCTGTATTTCAACACCAACTACTGCAGAAGGCCACGGATGAGTGATATGATGTATCGAAACTCCACAAGATAACAGTCACGGACCTCCACCTGAAGGTAAAAAAGGGCTAAAAGATACCAAAGACATCTGGTGGATCAAATCAATATTCGAAAAGTGATATCCAGAACAATCGCTAATCATCCGAAGTAAAAATAATCAGACAATGCCCTTATGTGGCTGATAGGTTGTAGAGACTTCAGAGTGTTGTATGTTATTTATATAATTGTTTGTTTTTTAGCAACGACAACTCCACACCACCAAAAGTATAATCATCATGATCTATTATACGACAAAGAAGAAGAAGAAATGAAGAGCGAGTGAGATGATGATGATAATGGTTGGAGGGTTGTTTGATGAAATGTGTGAATGAATCATTTTACTTGGGATGAGAAAGGGAGCAACAACCCTCTCTGTCAAACCAGAGACGCCCAACCCTTCCCACCCAAAAAAGCCTCATACACACCAATGAGAGTAATGAACTGTATGGGGTTTAATAGGGGTGATAGTTTTGGACTTCCATTTTTAACCTTCTTTCACTCCCACTTTCTTTTTGCTACGCGGTCTTGTTCCATTATCAACATTTAGGATATTTTTGTCATTTTAGAATTTTATGGATCTATCCAAATAAATTACCAAAATGCATTTTTTGATAAATTATTTTAGATTTCTTTTACAAAAAAAAAAAAAAAAAAAAAAAAACTGATTTAAGTCTGAGGCATCTCCAAAGAAAATCTATTAATTTATCAAATGAAAAATAACTGAGAACTAAATTTTTGGCAATCAAAGTGATATTGGTACGATGATTGAATCGAGATATATTCACCATTTTGAGCGTTTTTTTAGAAAGCCACCATCCTGTCCAATATCACATCACATTAGTTAATAAAAAAGTTTTGAGAGCATTTATAGTAAGTATGGGGATTATGTTTAAGAAAATTTTATACACTCAAGTCAAGGATGCAAATTTTTTTGGCCCACATTAGTAAATCCTTCGGCACTATCTTAAATGGCGTCACGCTATCTCAGAAGTGGCCCAAAATTTTCCTCGCTGCTTCCTTCGACAATTAGAAATTTTCCAGAAAGTGTGACAGTTAACTTCACTTCAATCCCCTTTTTCTAGCTGGTGTGGATCATATCTACCCGCGTCTGAGATGGTGTCACACTCTGTTAGCGTCCACTAACAACAATGTGCACATTTTGAGCATACTAGACTGGTTCGATTCCAACCGTTCTTGAGTGCTGGACCAGTATCAAGATTCCACATAACTTACAGTTTCACCCTTTATTTTCATTGGAGGCAATTTTGCCTATCTAATCAATTTGGAACAAACCAACTGAAGACTAGAAATTGGGGTGTCAACTTCGTTTTTAAATAAAAGAGGGGGTCAACACTAGTTAGGATTATGGTTTGGGGGTCTTATAAAAAAAATCAAAAAAAACAAATTAGGGAGCCAAAATGGCCTAACTACATTTCACCGTTCCCTAACTAAATGTTACCACCTAGACAAGGAGTTTCTTGTAAGGTGGCATTTGGAGATGTTCTTAGGGTGTGTTTGGTTGCATGGAATCCTATGTCATGAAAATTCATGAGGGGACCACTACATTTTAGACTAAATTGATATATCACTCCACATTTACCATTTGACCACCATTTGAATTTGTGATCAATGGTGGAAATGAAAGTCCCATAAACATGAGAATCTCACTCCTTGGCCCCCCAAGGCATGTGATTCTCATGTTCATGGGACTTTCATTCCCACCATTGATCACAAAATCAAATGGTGAATGTGGAGTGATATATCAATTTAGCCTAAAATGTAATGATCTCCTCATGAATTCCCATGACATAAAATTTCATGCAACCAAACACACCCTTAGTTCCTAATATTGAAATTGCAACACTTCCCTCTCCATCAATGTTCTTGTAAGGAGACCAAGTGCACAATTTGTTTGGAGGAGAAATTCTAGATGTCGAGGTTATGGGCGAGGTTTTGGGCGAGGGATGGTGCATCGCACGTGGTCTTGCATCGTTTCAAAAAAAAAAAAAAAAAAATGAAAGAAAAGAAAGAAAGAAAGAAAGAGGGGGAATCGAAATTTTGGGGGAGAAAAGGAGGGAACCTCTCCCTCCCCCCATTTCCATCTCGACAGGAAGAGATAGAGGAAGCTTTCCCTCTCCCACTCTCCCCCAACGAAGACCAACAATCCCTCCCTCTCCCCAAAAAGGTAAACCACTGAGGAACCTCTCCCTCTCCCTCTCCCATTTCCTCTCCTGAGAAGATGAAGACGAAGACGAATCGCCAAAAAGGTAAAGCTCGACAGTCCCATGTTTATTTTCCCTCTCATTCTCTCCATCTTTGTGTGTGATTTCTTGTTGGGGATTTCTACATCTACGGTTTCCACTAGATCTAGGGTTTTTTTGCTTTGATATTGAATTGAAACTGAAATCTAGGGTTTTTTTGCTTTGAAACTGAAACCTCTCCCATGTTTATTTTCCCTCTCATTCTCTCCCTCTCCCTCTCTGTTGTAGTGTAAAAGAGTTGAAACTGAAATCTGGGTTTGGTTTACAAGGTCAAATTCTGTGTGGATTTTTTGGAATTTTATGATTACAAGTCTCTCCATTTCATCTCGAGCTTTGGAGCTCCTCTCAGGTTTGTTTTCACTCTACTTCAATTTTCGTAGATTTAATCAAATTTAAACAACATTTTTTCGTATTGACATATACATTTTTTTCAATCTCAGCACAAGATTAGGCTCGGCAAGTACAAGAGAGATTCGGATTCGATTCAACGCGAAGGCGAGAATGTGCAGGCTGTGTGGAGTCCTGATGCCAAATTGGTCGCTGTTCTTGTAAGTCTTCGCAACTCATTTAATTGCACTGTGTGTTTTTTGGGATCCAATTGGTTTAGTTTAAAATATTTTTCAGTTATTTTTTACATCGAAATTTTATCATGTAATTGAGCTTGAGCATGTGCACTTTCAGTCCTCGTAAAAAAAAAAAAAAAAAAAGCTGAATGGAAAAAGGAGCTTGTAGTTTAAGTGGAGAAAAACACGACTTCATCTAGTTAAGATCATACACTTGTTTTTGTATGCAAGGCTTGTATGTTAATTTTGATTTTACTTTCACGGGCGAGGGTTTGGGCGAGGGAAGTGCGTCGCACGCGAGCGGGCTGACGTGGTGAAAAAAAAAAAAAAAAAAGATTGCGAGGGAAATGAAAAATTTGGGCGAAAGAAGAAGAGGGAACTGATTCATTCCCTCTCTCGCTCCCTCTGTCGCTCGCCACCTCCCTCCCCTCGCTCATTTCCTCGCTGGTTTCCTCGACACCTAGAATTACGTTACCCCATTCATAATCGATCTATCTTCTCTCTTCCTCCCATTTCATATGGCCAGAAACTGAGAAGCAGAGAAAAGGAAGTTCAAAGCCTACTCAAAGATCTCACCGTCGTTTTCGACCCCTCTCCCCAAAGTTCACAAGAGCTCAGTCCCTTCAAGCCTTGTCGACTGCTCTGAATAAAAATCTCAAATACTCAGTCCCTCTTTGATTTCATTTTCGACTTTAAAAGCTCAGAAGCTCTCTCTGAAAAAAAGGTAAGTCCCTCAGTGGTGGGTTTCGTTTGGATTTGTTGTGGGTTTCTAGATCTAGGGTTTCTTCTTTGATTTCGTATTGATTTCTGGTGGTGGGTTTTGTTGTGGATTTCTAGATCTAGGGTTTCATATCTTCCAGTCTTCTCTGCTCTACTCTACACAACTTGCTTTCACTGCTCTATGAAATTGTTAGGGTTAGGCTTCACACAATTACAACTTTGTTAGGATTCACACAATTGCATTTAGTTTACCCACAAGTTCTTAGATACGACTTTTTGTATGAAATTGTCTTGATTTTTCATATTTATGGTTTCATCAAATTTGATCTCAAGCTATGTTCGATCACGGAGAAAAGGAATCGGTGCCCTTGTGCCCGTCATTTTTCCTTTTCTGAATGCATTGTTGTAGGGTTCTTCTCCTAGCAATTAGACTTTCAAATTTGAGTTGTTTGGGAACACCCTTATCCCTAATCATCTCTCCACAATTTGAGTTTTTTTCAAAAATTTGAATGTGGAGGCTTAATTTTGTTCTGGTGTGGTATGGTGGGATGGATGGATCAATCACACATCAATACCCCCACAGACACCCATTAGTCCAACATCAACAACTACACAATTATTTGTTGAATCATTGCTTTTCAAATTTAAAAATCTTTGCATGCTTGCTTCATTGGTTAGAAATGTCGATTCATTTTTTTTTTTTTACCATTAGTCCAACATCAACAACTACATTTACCAAGTATTTTGGGAAATACGGAGAGATAATTGATTCTGTGATAATGAAGAATCGATTCACGGGGCAACCGAGGGGATTTGGGTTTGTCACTTATGCTGATCCTTCTGTTGTTGACAAGGTTATTGAAGAAACCCATATCTTCAATGGTAAACAAGTAAGTGCGTGCTTAACTGCTTAGTTTGATATCAGTTATTATTGTTGTTCGGTTAATTTGTCATGTTGCTGCATTATAAAATTAATGACTTACAGCAATATGATTGGTCCATCTTAGTTCATAATTAATTTCCTCATTTCTTAAAATGATATAGGATTTAGTTCATGTAATCGCAAAAAATGAAGTGAATTTGTTTTGGAGTTTCACATTAACATGCTATTGTATGCAAGGAATATTTATGGAAACAGAATGAATGTCGAAGAAACACTATTATTTATCCCTCAAGTGAATTCCAATTTTGTTTAAATTTTTATGGTGAGAATATTTGTGAAATGAGCAAATATTTGGTTTGGAATCAATTGACATTCAAACTCGGTTGTATGCAATAATGATTTTTAAATTGCAGGTGGAGATTAAAAGAACCATCCCAAAAGGATCCGCGCAGAACAAGGACTTCAAAACCAAGAAGATTTTTGTTGGTGGAGTGCCAACCTCAGTTACTGAAGGTATCTTTCAAAAGATGTCCAAAAGACATAGTTGGAGTAACTTATTGTGTTTTTTAAGCAATGAAATAGTATCATGGTAAACTTCTTATGTGTTTTAATTTCATGATTTACTGATCAGACGAGTTCAAGGATTTTTTCTCAAAGTATGGAGAAGTGGTGGAACACCAGATTATACGCGATCATGCGAAAAACCGCTCTCGAGGCTTTGGTTTATAGTCTTTGACAATGAGCAAGTCGTGGATGATTTGTTGGTTAATGGAAACATGATTGATATGATGGGTTCCCAGGTAAGTGTGCTGCGATTGTTTTTCAAGGAACTGTCAAAGGTTCATATACAAAATTACCAAAATGTTCTGTATTGCAATTTATTTACCCACCCAAAGCACGAAGTATTCGTTTGTTCACTGTTTAGAGAATTGTTACATATGAATAAATTTTATTAATCAACCTTCTAACACCATGCAATACCCAGCTTAACTTAATTGCTTTGTTGCAGGTGGAGATTAAGAAAGCAGAGCCAAAGAAAGCTGGAAAACCCACCCCTGCTACTGCATTTGGTAGAGATTCTAGGGCTCGGACTTTTGGTGATGGTTTTGGTGGGTATGGTGATACTTACGGTAGCTTTTGGCGGCAGTGAATTTGGCCCTGGGCCCTTTAGGGCACCAGGAGGTCTAGGAAGTGGTAGGCTTGGTGGTTACGGTGGATATGGCAGTGGTTCTAGTGACTTTAGTGGTGGTTTTGGTAGTTTTGGTGGTGGTGGCTTAGGTGTTTACAGTGAAGAATCTTCTGTTGGTAGCTATTCTGGCCGCTTTGGTTCATATGGTAATGGGGGGTTTGGTGGGGGATATGGAGGAAGTGGATTGGGTGGTTATTGCAGGGGACCTGAAAGTTATGGAAATTATGGATCTGGCTATGGTGGTAGTTTTGAATCTGGCTCTGGCCCTAGTTATGGTGGAGCAGGTGGGTTACATGGAAGTAGAACTGGTTATGCTGGCAATAGCCGATATCATCCTTATTCTTGAAGGCCTGGAATTTCATCAGCAGCTCCAGATACACCTGCAACAGAAGTTTGAAGACGGAGATTCTTGCTTTTGTTCTTGCAGGCCATGCATAAGAATATCAGAATCACTGTGTATCACTAACAAATGAATGTTAAAAGATTTTGCAAGTTGCAATCTGTGTGCCATTGCCAGAAATTCGCAATTTGTCCAGCAAAAAGCATTTGATGGTTCAACTGAGTGTCCCGTTGAATCTCTGATAATAATACCATAACCTGCATCACCAGGCTTACCAAAACCAGAGCCTTCTATATTTAAAGCAATTAAGTCAAGAGTTTGGCGGTATAGGCCATTGATTTAGAATGGGCATAGACTCGTAAAGTGTTTTTTTTGGGTATAAGTAGTGATCTCATATATAGTTTTTGAGAGAATTACTGATAGGAAAAAGATGTCATTGTTAATGACCCTATATATATTGCATCTACTTTGCCAGATGAAGCAACATATATGGGCAGCAAAAGATGGGTGCATTGGCATTGGCATTGGTCTTTTAGTAACTATTTTTTTTTTTTAAATTTTGGTAGCATAAATATAGGACTTAACTAATCCAATTGAAGAACTGATCCATAATTCAGAAAACTTGTTCCAGATTCCACTTTTATTTGCTAGGATATCTCTTATATATATATCCATCTATGCATGCATGTCATCATAACATATAAGAATCACAATCATATCAATATTTCTGAAGAAGTGGCAATTTTTTCTAACATGCACTGAAAAAAAAAACAGAGCAAAATCTGCCAATTGTTAATACAATTAGCTGAATTCAGTGGACGTCTAATTACTTGCAAGAAAACAGAACATGCCATTCCTGCTATCCCCAACTACAGCATCAAATGAACTCTCTGACAATAATTCCCCGTATGTTCTTCAAACCAGACAAAGAAGAGGTGTTGATATTCTCTGGAAAGCAGTCAGTGTGCAAAGCATGAATGCTCAACTCTCATGTGAATCAAACACCCTGCATAGACACTAAATAGGAAGCTGAAATAGGAAGCTGAAATATACAAGAATCTCATTTGAAGTCACAGATTATAATGGAACAACTAATGAATATAAGTATGCTCAGTGAAACAACTAATGAATTCTTGAACTTTTATGAAACAACTAATATGAAACAACTAATATAAGTATGAAACAACTAATGAATATAAGTATGAAACAACAAATATAAGTATGAATTCTTGAACTTTTATGAAACAACTAATGAATTTACATCAGTGTTACAACGGCTTGAATATCTCATAGAATTCATACAAGATGAATCTACCATATCCTTTGCCAAAAAAAAAAAAATGTCAGACATGAACATCATACATATAAGAATCTCATGGATTTCAACTTCTGCAACTTCTTTGTATTTTCCCTTGTCAATTCAATGCAATACTCTTTGCTATGAGGAAAAGTCCCAAGAGGTTCCTCTACGGCTAGTGTAGAGTCTTTGAAGAGTTTTAAGGGTTTATTTTGAGAAATACATAGTCATATTGAGCATCTGCATCACCCATGTCTGCAGCTTCCACAAGTAAAGCAGCTCCACTAAAGAAGAGACAGAAAGAGATAACAAGAAATTAACTATTGGATAGGATTCCTAATTTAACAAACAAAGAACACAATAAGAAACATGAAGCATACATAGACGTACACGGCTTTAGCCCATGTGCTCCAACAAAGCAATACAAATAAAAGGCTAAAGGTTTTTAAGCCTTATTTTATTTGCATTATAACAACAACAATGGTTAATCACAGGGAGATGATAAGCAGAAATCAAAACAGAAATGTAATGAAAAAAACAAAAAACAAACCACATGAACACTGAAATTAAACAAAAAAATCTAGGACCTTAGTGGCAGGTTCAACTAATTTACAGTTCAAGTAGGAAAAAACTACAGATATGAACACTGAAACTACAGATATTCTCACCATAAAAATTTAAACAAAATTGGAATTCACTTGAGGGATAATAATAGTGTTTCTTCGACATTCATTCTGTTTCCATAAATATTCCTTGCATACAATAGCATGTTAATGTGAAACTCCAAAACAAAATTCACTTCATTTTTTTGCGATTACATGAACTAAATCCTATATCATTTTAAGAAATGAGGAAATTAATTATGAACTAAGATGGACCAATCATATTGCTGTAAGTCATTAATTTATAATGCAGCAACATGACAAATTAACCGAACAACAATAATAACTGATATCAAACTAAGCAGTTAAGCACGCACTTACTTGTTTTACCATTGAAGATATGGGTTTCTTCAATAACCTTGTCAACAACAGAAGGATCAGCATAAGTGACAAACCCAAATCCCCTCGGTTGCCCCGTGAATCGATTCTTCATTATCACAGAATCAATTATCTCTCCGTATTTCCCAAAATACTTGGTAAATGTAGTTGTTGATGTTGGACTAATGGTAAAAAAAAAAAATGAATCGACATTTCTAACCAATGAAGCAAGCATGCAAAGATTTTTAAATTTGAAAAGCAATGATTCAACAAATAATTGTTGTAGTTGTTGATGTTGGACTAATGGGTGTCTGTGGGGGTATTGATGTGTGATTGATCCATCCATCCCACCATACCACACCAGAACAAAATTAAGCCTCCACATTCAAATTTTTGAAAAAAACTCAAATTGTGGAGAGATGATTTAGGGATAAGGGTGTTCCCAAACAACTCAAATTTGAAAGTCTAATTGCTAGGAGAAGAACCCTACAACAATGCATTCAGAAAAGGAAAAATGACGGGCACAAGGGCACCGATTCCTTTTCTCCGTGATCGAACATAGCTTGAGATCAAATTTGATGAAACCATAAATATGAAAAATCAAGACAATTTCATACAAAAAGTCGTATCTAAGAACTTGTGGGTAACTAAATGCAATTGTGTGAATCCTAACAAAGTTGTAATTGTGTGAAGCCTAACCCTAACAATTTCATAGAGCAGTGAAAGCAAGTTGTGTAGAGTAGAGCAGAGAAGACTGGAAGATATGAAACCCTAGATCTAGAAATCCACAACAAAACCCACCACCAGAAATCAATACGAAATCAAAGAAGAAACCCTAGATCTAGAAACCCACAACAATCCAAACGAAACCCACCACTGAGGGACTTACCTTTTTTTCAGAGAGAGCTTCTGAGCTTTTAAAGTCGAAAATGAAATCAAAGAGGGACTGAGTATTTGAGATTTTTTATTCAGAGCAGTCGACAAGGCTTGAAGGGACTGAGCTCTTGTGAACTTTGGGAGAGGGGTCGAAAACGACGGTGAGATCTTTGAGTAGGCTTTGAACTTCCTTTTCTCTGCTTCTCAGTTTCTGGCCATATGAAATGGGAGGAAGAGAGAAGATAGATCGATTATGAATGGGGTAACGTAATTCTAGGTGTCGAGGAAACCAGCGAGGAAATGAGCGAGGGGAGGGAGGTGGCGAGCGACAGAGGGAGCGAGAGAGGGAATGAATCAGTTCCCTCTTCTTCTTTCGCCCAAATTTTTCATTTCCCTCGCAATCTTTTTTTTTTTTTTTTTTTTCACCACGTCAGCCCGCTCGCGTGCGACGCACTTCCCTCGCCCAAACCCTCGCCCGTGAAAGTAAAATCAAAATTAACATACAAGCCTTGCATACAAAAACAAGTGTATGATCTTAACTAGATGAAGTCGTGTTTTCTCCACTTAAACTACAAGCTCCTTTTCCATTCAGCTTTTTTTTTTTTTTTTTTTTTACGAGGACTGAAAGTGCACATGCTCAAGCTCAATTACATGATAAAATTTCGATGTAAAAAATAACTGAAAAATATTTTAAACTAAACCAATTGGATCCCAAAAAACACACAGTGCAATTAAATGAGTTGCGAAGACTTACAAGAACAGCGACCAATTTGGCATCAGGACTCCACACAGCCTGCACATTCTCGCCTTCGCGTTGAATCGAATCCGAATCTCTCTTGTACTTGCCGAGCCTAATCTTGTGCTGAGATTGAAAAAAATGTATATGTCAATACGAAAAAATGTTGTTTAAATTTGATTAAATCTACGAAAATTGAAGTAGAGTGAAAACAAACCTGAGAGGAGCTCCAAAGCTCGAGATGAAATGGAGAGACTTGTAATCATAAATTCCAAAAAATCCACACAGAATTTGACCTTGTAAACCAAACCCAGATTTCAGTTTCAACTCTTTTACACTACAACAGAGAGGGAGAGGGAGAGAATGAGAGGGAAAATAAACATGGGAGAGGTTTCAGTTTCAAAGCAAAAAAACCCTAGATTTCAGTTTCAATTCAATATCAAAGCAAAAAAACCCTAGATCTAGTGGAAACCGTAGATGTAGAAATCCCCAACAAGAAATCACACACAAAGATGGAGAGAATGAGAGGGAAAATAAACATGGGACTGTCGAGCTTTACCTTTTTGGCGATTCGTCTTCGTCTTCATCTTCTCAGGAGAGGAAATGGGAGAGGGAGAGGGAGAGGTTCCTCAGTGGTTTACCTTTTTGGGGAGAGGGAGGGATTGTTGGTCTTCGTTGGGGGAGAGTGGGAGAGGGAAAGCTTCCTCTATCTCTTCCTGTCGAGATGGAAATGGGGGGAGGGAGAGGTTCCCTCCTTTTCTCGCCCAAAATTTCGATTCCCCCTCTTTCTTTCTTTCTTTCTTTTCTTTCATTTTTTTTTTTTTTTTTTTTGAAACGATGCAAGACCACGTGCGATGCACCATCCCTCGCCCAAAACCTCGCCCATAACCTCGACATCTAGAATTTCTCTGTTTGGAGGGATTCCCAGCTTTGGGGAGCGAGCACTACAACACAGACCCCAAACCTCAAAGTAATAAGACAGTACAACATGGCAATTTAGTAAGGATGTGTTGAGTTGGATTCTCATTGATTTATCTAATATTCAATTAAGTGGACCACTTCTTGATACCAAAAAAAAAAAAAAATAACCGCGTAAGAAGAGAGAAAGTAACCCTCACTCTCTCAACTCTCAAGAGTAAACATTGCTTTTGTCCACAGTCCACGAGGTCTGGATTCAAACAATTCCAGACTATCCCAATTTTAACCTTCTACTGTCATTTACTTCTACATGAACTAATTTTTTTTGCTAACTTGTTTAAGCTGAAATTTTAAGAGGTTGTATAGATTAACTTAAAATAATAATTCAGAAATTCTAAACGACGAGGGAGGGGCCCATTTCGTCGACAACATGAAGGGCTCTAATAATTTGATCAAACTGCATCTCAATTCAACAAACACCCATCCAAATATGCGTCAAAGTTGTGACATGTTCTTGAAGTGACAAATTGGTATGATGGTCAACAGTAAACAACACTACTGCAAAAAATTAGTGATTGATTACCATATTCCAATGCAGTGGGTCATGGGGTCATGCATGCATCAACAGCAGATTACACCATTTCGTTTCAGTCCACAACAAATTAAAAGGAAGAAGTAAACAAAGACCTCAGTTATCTGAAATAATAACTCCATCATTACCTCTACTCGTATGTTGTTCTTGGACCGTAGTAGTTACGATAGTAGGTGCATCTGCTCCCTGGGAAATAGATCTGACTAATGTGCATTCAACAAGAAAATTAGGAGTGCTCAAAATGTTGAAATTCTCAGACTTTTTCTGCATTTACGTGCCACTTGCAGTTGATGCTCTTGTGAAAGCTCTTTCCATCACAAGATATTCCTTTTGATCCGATGACCTTATCCATCAACAAATGATTTGATATGATTTGACGAAGATAACACAACAAGCAAATTTATATGTCCTACATGGAGGCAAGCTGATGCATCTAATCCCTAATTCACTCAACTAATTCATGGAGAAATCAGGAGTACCTCGTGAAGAATGGTGCAGCTAAAACTTTACATTGACAAAGGTAAATAATAATTGCTATATTTCCACTCATTAGTTTGGGGCTAGGTAGAAGTGATGCAAGAAGAGAGCAGGGCATTACATCTCCGAGAAAAAATAAAAGCACAAAAACCTACTAGCAAAACCCAAAAGCACTGAAACCCAACATTGACAACTTTCAATCTAAATGTACATTTCAATTTGCAATGTTCAAATCAGGAGCCCTTATTTATCCTACCCCATACGCTATCCTAGGCACACTCAATTCAGCGTTGAGGTGGCCGTACTGTAAGTGGAACAGCTAAAGGAGAGAATCCCTAAGCTTGGAGGTTCCCTATAGTCATAATCAACTTCAATCAGTATCCAAATGTTAAGTTCATTTGCTTAATGTTTCTAACACCAAAACACCCAACTCATTGGGAATGCATGGAAGACCCAACTCGTTAAGGAATGCATTGATGAAGGTCCAATCCAATGGTGTGGAACTCAATGGATTCAAATCACCCAATATAAAGGAACCTCCTAACAGCTTACTTTCCACAAACACAAAGAGAGTAGAAAGTGGAATGTGGCAAATCGTAATGCTGGCCATGGCAGCTCGCATTGGAGGTTAATCCACAACCTCAATCAAAAGATTGCCCTCCCACTAGGCTACTTTTTTCCCAACCATTTCGGCAAGTGGATGAACTGAAGGGAAAATAAAAGAGTAAAACAAAAAGAGGACAATATAGATGAAACTCAACACAAAGTGTGACCTTATCCTATTCCTACCCCATAAATCATACTGTTAGTGAAGCTGATCTTTGAAATCGAGGCTTTAACAAGAAGACGATGACGATAAATTTCAGATTTTCGATTTGAAGTATCTACAAATCAAGTTTGGTCTCTGATGCACATATATATACCAACATGCATATACCCACAGATCCAAAAGTGAGATGAATTATTAAATTATATTTATTTCAATATGAATTATAGATGATTGGAAATATATATATACTCACATGAATATAGCCGGATCAGCTCCAAATTTTGCAACATGTGAGAAGAGATCCACCCTATTGCCAGGTCTCTGGGATGTTCACATCTTTGAATGGAATCCAACATTAGGCAAATCACTGAACCATAAAAACATAAAATACTTTGGTGAGCTATAAAGTGTAATAGAGCATACATCATTTCACGAATCCATTTCTATCGAATATTGCATAAGCCAAGGATTTAATTGTAAAGCACCCTGCATCAAACCAAATGTAACTAAAATCCTAACAGTATATCCTTCTTATATTTGTGGAGAAAACCATAAAATACTTTGGTGAGATATAAAGTAAGTGAGGCTAGGAAACCATGTTTTGTAAACATGTTTAGTAACCATGATGATGTGGCATGTTAAAAGAGTTTTTTACAATTTTGAGATGCACATAAAATTTTCGGGAATTTCATCATTCTTTCCGGATCATAACACGTCATCATGATTGCAAAACATGTTTACAAAACATGGTTTCCTAGCATTTCTCAAATCCTTATTCCTTGTTTAGACACATCATCTATCACAAAATCATAAGAACAGATGAGACCAGTAATGGGCATAACAAAGCCGAAGATGAAGACCACCAACAAAAAATAAGTTCAAAAGACCTGCAAAAATATATAAAAGGGGGCATTCCGAGAATCGAACTCGGGACCTCTCGCACCCAAAGCGAGAATCATACCACTAGACCAAATGCCCTGGGATAGAAGATGCCATGAACTCCAAATGACCAAGCATTTTGACAAGCTTAAACCCAAAAAAAAAAAAAAAAACCAACATGGAACTGGAACCCAAAAACCCAAACCTAAAATAACAAAGATCAAGGGTTCATGAAGAACATAAGATAATTTACTATACTTGAAACCCTAAACTTAAAATAAAAAAACAAAAAAAACCAACATGTAACTGGAACCCAAAAACCAAAACCTAAAATAACAGAGATCAAGGGTTCATGAAGAACATAAGATAATTTACAATATTTGAAACCCTAAACTTAAAAAAAAAAAAAAATTGTAATAGTAACATAGGAGGCTCAGATTTTAGTGGTCTCAAAGAAGGAAAGCTTTCACCACCCATGGCTGCAAAAGGGGGTTGGTAGCTCCGATTACCACGCCAAGAAATGTGGTGAAATTCTTTTCCCTCATCTGAGTTCTTCTTCAAACCCCAAACATCATCACAGCCTGTAAAAGAAGAGAAGAAGAAACAAAACAATAAGAGAGGATTTGTTTATTGAATGAAACGACTCATTGGCTTCGAGTGAAGAAAGGGGGCAACAAACCCTCTCACGCAAAGACACCCAACCCTTCCATGAATCATCGAAGCCTCTTACGTTTCATTCACCTGAAATTTTTCCATGGAACCAAACCAAACCAAACACACCCTTAAATCAGAGCAACTCCAACAAGGAGGAGGATGCCACTGATAAAGGCGGGCTCCGAAATGAACCCGTCTAAATGTCGAGGAAACCAGCGAGGGAGGGAGGGGGGTGGGTGCAACCCTCTGAAATTCTAGGGGGCGAGGAAATGTGCGAGGGATGGGTGTGCCACCGTCCAGAGCAACAAATTTATAGCATCTCCTATAGGCATGAGCATAGGTGGCAGCACCAAACAACTTACATACGCAACCCAAGCATCTTGCAAGGTTTACGGTGGATGCACCATAGTTAAAGTAGGGGGCAAATAAGTGTGGAAGCATCTTGCAAGAGTAAAGTAGGGGGCAAATAAGTGTGGAAGCATCTTGCAAGGTTTTAGGTGGATGCACCATAGGTAAAGTAGGGGGCAAATAAGTATGGATTGTGGAAGTCGTTTTTTTTTTCCATTATAAAAGCACTAGTGTAATACTTGTGTCGTTGGCACAACTACAGAGTAAATCGTAATTTCACGAAATTGTCGAATACTCGCAATTGAATTTTTATTTACTTTTTTTAAAAAACACTTGAAATGAATTAACATTGATAAAAAAAACTCGTGTAATCAAGAACAACATAAACCAACCGAATCTGATAAAAAATGGTTCAAAATTTTCTTTTTCACTTTGAACTAATGGGGTTGTTTAAAACAATTAAAAATGTACTCTGAAAGTCTACTGCTCTTAGTGATCTTTTTGGCATATTTGCTTTTCTTATATGTGTAGCCCTCCTAGACAAACCATTATTTCCATTGGAAAAGGTAATAATAACTTATCAAGTTCTTGTAGGAGATCATGCACATAATATTGTACCTATAAAGATCATCGAACCAATAAAACAAAGAGCAAGAGAGACTGGATGCACGCGGTCGCAAAATTCTTTGTATATAGATCCTGTTATGTTCACTTTACATTGAATGTTTCCTTAAAAGACAGAAGGAAGTCAAGGGTGAAGGATTGCCTCATCAATCAAATAAATGTTTAACTGCTAGGTGAGCACACGAGTTGATTTTAGATGTAGACGGTTTAATCTAATAGCACTATAACTCGATGTTATTAAGAACAGTCCCAGCAACACCACATTTACATATTTAACACCGCATGCATTATGGTTCCATCAGAATTCTGTCAAGTTGGGATCAGATTTATGATATAGCATGTGCATTTATGCTTTACCTCTCTCTGAAGAGCCTCATCAAGCTTTTGTTTATCATCAGGGGTTATGTCCTTGGCATACAACTATGCTAGGCAATTCCTTATCCTGTGAAAGAGGAAGTATTATTAAAGACCATACAGAAAAACAAAATAGAATTAAGTAAAATAAACAATTGAACATATCACCAAATTATGAATTGTAAATAAGACTTCGAAAAATAGAAAGGTAATGCAAAACAGAAGATCCTTTAATAATAAAAGGTAGGATCTTAATGAAAGAAAAGTTCAAGTGCAAACCTTCCATGCTTCTAAAGCAAATACCTTCGAACTGGCTGAGTAGGATGTGCAGTAAAGACCAAATCTACAGTCTGAATTTTTAGAGCATCAAATACTTCTTCTAGATATTTCTTTAGTTGCGTCACAAGTCTCTTAATAGTCTCATCAGCAAAATTCCCTTTTTTAAGCTTGATTCGTCGCCTGTAAGCAATTTGAACCTCCTCCGCCAAGTTGACCAAATTAAGCATGTGGGAAAAAGATTTAGCGACTACAATGGAATCCCCTGCATCCAAACTTGTTAGCACACATCCAAGTTTGGACTTTGTTTGTATGGTTATACCATTATAATGTTATAATATTTATAAATTTTATAAGCTTGTAATGTTTTTTTTTTTTTTTGGAAAGTAGCTTGTAATGTTATGAATTGGACTATGAAAATGTTATTATTGAGGGAGGAAACTAACAGCTTATTCGAATCTCGAATAAGAACTACATGTCTTCCTTAAGGTGAAATGCATTTTTTTCTTTTTTCTTATCAGGGTTTATTGAAGCGCAAGGATGGTATTAGCTGCATGGCGATAGTTGAGGAGTCGATACGTTTTTTTTGTTAGATCTTTATTATTATTATTTCTAAGTAATAAAATGTAGGGTTTATATATAAATGCTTAGTTTTTGTCAGATATTTATGTGGAAATTTAGTTATGTAATTTTCATTTTTTTTGTGCACCTCATTTTTATAGGAAGAGTACTGATGAAGGTTATTAATTTGTTTTTTGCATTATGATTGTACCATTTAATTTCTTCTTGTCGTATCTTGGTTTTTGGACAATCTATTAATTTATATTGTTCAAAAAAATCGGGGCATGAGACCTCATGCCACTGGTCGTGTTCAAACCAGTGATGTATCCGCCACACCTCTACCAACTCAGCCGGTACACCTTGGTTGTGGAAGTCTCCTTTGTTGCACTCAAGGATTGTGATTTCACAAAATTATATGAAAATTTGCCTAATTTTTTTAAATTAAGAAAAAAGGGCCAAAGAAAATTACATTTTTTGAGATTTTTTTTTTAAAAAATTTCGAGATTCTTACGTAAATTTCAAAGTTTTTTCATAAAAATACAAAAACCAGCTACATAAATTTACATTTTTCCGTAAAAATTTCGGGATTTTGAGCTTTTTTTCTTCTAATTGTAATTTATTCTAATTATCTTTTTTATTTTTGAAACCACTCCTTACTTTCCTAATTATCACTTCTTCTACCTATATATTGATTTTTTGAACTACTCATTGATTTTTTAATTATAGGTATTTGGGTTTCATTTAATGTATTTAATACATTTATTACTTGCATATTATTTTTTCACATATTTAATATACCATCAAAATTCATTATAAATTTCATTTATCCTCGACATTTTTACTTTTTTCTTTACACATCGAAATATTTATTAAAATCAGGAAACCGAAATTAACTCGAAAAATGAAATCACAATCCTTGGTTGCACTTACAAAAGAAAATTTTTAGTTATAGATCTTCACATCTCAGCCATATAAACGAAAACAACAAGATAAAAAGTTTATGCAAGGCTGAATGTTGATTCAACAATTTTAGTACAATCACTTTCCTTGCCCTACCCATTATTACCACACTAAGGCTCCACTTGGTATCATGTAAATAATGCAAATGCATTCCTTTGTTGGCGGTTATAAAAATTTGTGTTTTGTAAGATGTACATAAAGCGGATATGAAATTAAAATGCATAAATGTTACGAGATCACGCATTATTTTACGGGATAAAACGTTCTTAAATTCTTTTGCAGATAACTCTTTTTTGGGATAAAACATTCTGAATTCTTTTGCAGAGAACTCTCAGGTTTAAATGTTGGATTATGGAATCCAGAGGGTATTTAAAGGATTGCTAGTTTTATTAGAGTGTCTATCATGTTTGACAAAGCTACTGAAGAAATTACAAGATTAGCGTATGTGAGGGTGTGTGTGGAGGTGGATGTAAACAACCAATTACCCAAATACATCCCTGTAGTTATCAATGGAGATAAGAAAAAATAGTTGAAGTTGAGTATGCATGGATTCCTGTTAAATGCAGTTATTGTGCAGTTTTTTGCACTAAAGATTTTAGTCTCTACCTTCGAAGATCCTCTAGGGCTAAGAAAGCAAACAAAAAGTACAAAGGTTGAATCATTTCCTCCTTAACAAAGGAGACAATGATAAAATACAAGAGGTTTCTTCTTTGCCGATGCTAGTTGAAGATTTCTATAGGCCTAGTAACCATGTTCACTCTCACTAGAATTATCTTTCTTGTGAGAGTTTGTTTTGTTTTGTTTTTTTTTGCTTTTGTTTCATTTGTATAAAGGTTTTGGGGTCCTTAAAACCCAGCTCGCTTTCCGAAAAAAAAAAGTTCATATTTTTAAAAGTTATTATTATGTGAAACTCAATAGATTCTATTATTCTATATTATGTGGAACTCACCAATTTGGCAGCCAACCAAACATGTTACCACCTTACACCATGCCGGGGTAATGACCACTTCTCAATTAATTTCTACAAGCTAATATCAACGCTGAAATAATTATTATCAAATAATTTCCTAAATGTGCAAACTAGTCATTTTCTTGCAATGCAAATACTAAAAATTTAATCTGGGAACTAATGAGTGCCAAAAGTAATTAGGGTCTATTGTTCATGGAGATGCCTTCAACATTATTGAGAACATCAATGCGGTAACATTCTGTTTGGTAAGAAACTCTCAAATCTCATTGAAATCCTATAATATATAAAATAAAATAAAAACACCAAAATTCAATAAAATAACCCATTAAACAGCAAAATTAACAGTCCCATCCTCATTAAGAGTGTAAGTAGCCCTTGCGTTCATCCCATCATCTTTGGGCTGAATCCTTGATGGGAAAGAAGCTATTTCATACCACCTTCCCATGTATCTTTTCAAGTCCAATCCCTTCACCACTTCCATTGCTTTGGTAGCCATTTTTATGTCTGGGTGTTAAGTGTAGTTAGATATGAAGATTAGTCTGTTGTGTGTTTGTTAGTATATTAGTCTGTTATGTCTTGACAGCTAGGTATTGCCCTGTATACAGCAGTGCTAGAGTTGTCTATATAAGACATTGTAATCTGTACATTTGTGAGAGATGAGAAATACTGATAAGCTTCTTCTTTGATAAACTTTCTTCACAAGCTAACATGGTATCAGAGCGATTTCATTTTCCATTTATTTGTCTTCTTCATTTCAACTTTTCTCAGTAGTAATGGAAGATTCTACTTCTTTCAATACTACGCCAGTTACAAACTCTGTCATGGTGGATTCAAGGCCAATAATGTTCACACATGCCCTGTCTGTGAAGCTAAATGAACACAACTACTTGTTGTAGAAACAACAAGTGTTGGCAACAATTAGAGGGCCTAAACTTTAGAGATTCATTGAGAAAGTTTCTCCTCCATCAAGATTTCTCACCAATGAAGATCAAGCAAACAATAGTATCAATCCAAAATTTCTCCACTGGGAGCAACAAGATCAACTCCTATTTTCATGAATTTTCTCTTCAATGACCGAGTCATTGCTTACAAGGTTAGTAGGATGCAAAATCTTTGAACACATCTGGTATGTTATTGAAACCTTCTTTAATTCTCAAACTGTGGCCAAGATCTCTCAATTTAGAACTCAGCTACAAAAAATCAAGAAAAGGAAACCTTTCTGTAAATGATTATCTACTAAAACTCAAGTCCATTATTGATCAATTTGCATCCGTAGGGCATCAACTCTCTTCAAAAGATCATGTTAATGTCATTTTTTATGGATTTCCACAGTCGTATGATACCTTTGTAGTATCAGTGAGTTCTAGGTCACAAGATTACAGTGTAGCTGAGATTGAATCTCTTCTTCTTGCTCAAGAATCAAGAATAGAAAGACACTTCAAAGAACTTGATGTATCTAGTTCCATAAACATGGCTCATACATCATACAAGCCTTCTCCTAGATCGTTTGTATCAAACTCACAATGTGGGAGACTTTCATCTAGAGCACCTTTCAATCCATCTTCAACAAGAGGAGCAAAGTCTGGATCTGGTAGAGGAGTTAGACCTTCTGGGTCATACCGGCCTCAATGTCAGATCTGTGGGAAAGTAGAGCATCTTGCATTCAAATGCTATAACAGATTTGACAATAATTTTTCAAATCCATGGAATTGTACTTCACAGACATCTTCATCAGGAACACCATCTCAATCAACTCCTCGTCATGTTTTCTCAGCTTCAACTAATCAGCCTATTCATGCTGGTTGGAAGGCTGAGTCATAATCTCAATATGTTGCTTCTACTCTTTCTGATAGTAGATGGTACCCTGATTCTGGTGCTACTGACCACTGCACTCCACATATTCAGAATCTGATATCTTCTAATCCATATCATGGTAATGAACAATTATTTGTTGGAGATAGTATTGCCTTGCCCATTGAGAATATAGGTCAGTTAGCTTTACAATTTCTCAATTCATCTAGGGTAATGCATCTTAGGAATGTTCTTCAGGTTCCTAAATTAACTAAGAACTTGTTGAGTGTTTCTAAGTTTGCAAAGGACAACAATGTTTTCTTTGAATTTTATCCTGATCAATGTTTTGTCAAGGATCAGGTCACACACCAGATCCTTCTGGAAGGGGAGCTTAATCAAGGTTTATATGTCTTCCCATCGATGCATCTTGCTGATTCAAAGTCCAAGTTCTCTACTCAGTCTGAATCTCATCATGTCAGTATCAGCAATGCCAGTTCAAGCATTCCAGCTAATCAGCATTTCAGTCCCAGCATTGTTGATACTCAGCATTTCAGCAACCTTCCTACTTAAAATTTCAGTCCCAGTATTGCTGATACTCAGCATTTCAGCAACTTTTCTAGTAACCTTTCTACTCAGCATTTCAGTCCTAGTATTGCTGATACTCAGTATTTCAGCAACTTTTCTAGTAATCCTTCTACTCAGCATTTCAGTCCCAGTATTGCTGATACTCAACATTTCAGCAATCTTTCTAGTCCCAGCATTACAGTTTGTAGCAGTCCAGTTAGCAATCAAAGTTCCAGCATTCCAGCAAGTGGTAGTCCAGTTAGCAAGCAAACTAGTCTCAGCAAGCGAACTAGTCTCAGCGATGCCAGTCTCAGCATTCCAGTTTGCAAGAACTCTAGTTCCAGCAAGCATTCTTGTCAAAGCAGTATTCCAGTTGGTAGCGATCAAAGCATCTCAGTCAGTAATCATGCTTATGTCAATACAACTACCATCAAGTCTTCCTTGTCTCTTTGGCATGCTAGACTAGGTCACCCATCTTATCCTCTTGTACAGAAAATACTTACAAGTTGTAATATTACTGTCCCTACTACTATCACTAAGGACATGTGTACTTCTTGTTGCTTGGGAAAAGTACATAAACTTCCATTTTCTTCCTCATCTACTGTATATAGCAAACCACTTGAATTAATTCACACTGATCTCTGGGGTCCTGCATCAACTACTTCTTCTTCTGGATACAAGTATTATATACATTTCATTGATGCATACAGTAGGTTTACTTGGGTTTTTCTTCTTTAAAACAAGTCCGATGCATATCCCACCTTTCTTAAGTTCAAAGCTCAGGTTGAATTATAATTTGGACTTCCCATAAAGTGTGTTCATTCTGATTGGGGAGGGGAGTATAGGTCTTTTTCAAATTTTCTCAATCAACATGGAATATGTCATAGACTTGCTTGCCCAACTACCCATCAGCAAAATGGGGTTGCTGAAAGGAAACATAGACACATTGTTGAGTCAGCTCTTACTCTTCTTGCTCATGCTTCACTTCCCATAAAATCCTGGGATGAAGCTGTCAAAACATTTGTCTTTCTTTTAAATAGAGTTTCATTTATTGTTCTTAAGGGTCATTCTCCTTTTGAAATTCTGTACCACAAGATCCGTGATTATCATATTCTAAAAGTGTTTGGCTGTTCTTGTTTCCCTAACACCCGACCTTATAATTCCAATAAACTTCAATTTCGATCAGTTGAATGTATTTTTCTTGGTTATAGCCTTCAACATAAAGGTTATAAATGTCTTTCTTCTGCTGGTCGTGTCTATATTTTTAGAGATGTTATATTCAATGAAAATCATTTTTCTTATGTTAAGTGGTGCACTAGTACATCTACTTCATCATCTGTTACCACTACTCCTGCTAACATTACTCTGTCCTCTACACATCCTGACAGTTGCATCCAAATACTCCTACTAATTCCAGTCCTATTAGTAGCCTTGCTCCTACTGATATATCTAGTCTTCCTCCTAGTATTGCACCTAGTGTTACACCTAGTATTGCCCCTGTTTTTGTATATGGCCATCCTATGGTTACTAGGTCGAAAGCTGGTATTCATAAGCCTAAAGTGTATCTGACTTCTACTCAGCCTTCTAATTTGACTGAAGCATTAGAGACTCCCCACTGGTTCTCTGCTATGCAAGATGCATAGTTGGCTTTAATGAGGAACAATACATGGTCATTGGTTGACCGTCCACAGGATAGGTCCATTATAGGGTGTAAATGGCTTTTTAAGATCAAGGAAAATGTTGATGGATCAGTACACAGATATAAAGCTCGATTGGTGGCTCGAGGGTTTCAATAGGTAGCTAGTTTTGATTATGCAAAAACTTTCAGCCCAGTTGTTAAGCCTACTACTATCAGAATCATACTATCCTTGGTTGTCACATATGGTTGGTCAGTGTCTCAACTAGATGTGAATAATGTTTTTCTGAATGGGGATCTTCAAGAAGAAGTATACATGATGCAACCTTCAGGATTCACTGATCCTT
Source organism: Berberis thunbergii (assembly GCA_003290165.1). Taxonomy (NCBI): domain Eukaryota; kingdom Viridiplantae; phylum Streptophyta; class Magnoliopsida; order Ranunculales; family Berberidaceae; genus Berberis; species Berberis thunbergii. The sequence goes on along the minus strand of QNQO01003561.1, from coordinate 3,570 downwards.
CTCGTCCCAATGCTATATGTAAGCTTCCCAAGGCTTTATATGGACTGAAGCAAACTCCTAGGGCCTGGTTTGATAAACTACAATACACTCTACACATGCTTGGTTTTGCCTCTACCAAGTGTGATTCATCTCTCTTCATCAGGCATTCTCATTCTCCTATATTTCTTCTGGTGTACGTAGACGATATACTTGTCACTGGTGCCAATTCTACTCATGTATCACAGTTGATTCATCAACTGAATGCTCAGTTCTCTTTGAAAAATTTGGGACCTGCTCACTGCTTCCTTGGTATTTAAGTCCAACATACTAATGTTGGTTTCTTCTTATCTCAGTCTAAGTATATATCTGATCTCTTGTGTTGTGCTAAGATGCAGTTTGCCAATGGTTTACCTACTCCTATGAGTGGTGGAGAGAAATTGTATACTACTGGAAGTGATCCAATTCAACATGTTCAGTTGTATAGAAGCTTGGTTGGTGCTTTACAATATGTTACAATAACCAGACCAAAAATTGCTTATTCTGTGAATAGAGTCTGTTAGTTCTTGCAAAACCCTCTTGAGTCTCATTGGAAAGTGGTGAAACGGATACTACGTTATCTCAAGGCTACTTCTACCTTTGGCCTACACATAGTTCCCACTCCTTCATTTCATTTGACTGGGTATTGTGATGCAGATTGGGCATCTGATCCCACTGATAGACGATCTACTTCTGGCTATTGTGTTTACTTGGGTGATAATCTTATCTCTTGGTCCTCAAAGAAACAGAGCATAGTCTCAAGGAGTAGCACTGAAGCTGAGTATCGAAGTCTTGCTTCTGTTACGGCTGAAATTACATGGTTGCAATCTCTTTTCTCTGAGCTGAAGATTAGTTGTAACACACCTACTATCTAGTGTGACAACAAAAATACTGTCATGCTTAGTGCCAACCCTGTTCTTCATTCTAGGACTAAGCATATTGAGGTAGATGTTTACTTTGTGCGTGAGAAAGTTGACCGAAAACTCATTCATGTTCTTCACATTTCAGCTGCAGATCAAGTTGTAGATGTGCTTACAAAGGCCCTTGGTAACTCCAGGTTCTTGTTGCTTCGAGACAAATTAAGTGTAGTCGATGTTTCTACGCTTAGTTTGAGGGGGGGATGTTAAGTGTAGTTAGATATGAAGATTAGTCTGTTGTGTGTCTGTTAGTATATTAGTCTGTCGTGTCTTGACAGCTAGGTATTGCCTTGTATACAACAGTGCTAGAGTTGTCTATATAAGACTAGGGGTGGGCATCCCATCCCGCGATCCCGTTCCCGTCCCGTCCCGTCCCGATTTTTCCGGGTCTTAATGGGATTGAATAATTTCATCCCGATCCCGCCCCGTCCCGATCTAGAATGGGATGGGATGGGATGAAGATTTTCAATCCCGCCAATCCCGTCCCGTCCCGAACTAATTTATTAATATTAATTATTAATATTTTTATTTAATTATTTATTTTAAAATTGTGGATGCCCATACAAATATACTGATGTATATAATAAAGTGAGAGGAACATAGGGTTCCTCATCAACAACATTTGACACTAATTCAATACCCAATTCACATTTTATCAAGTTTTATTTTTTAAACAAGTATAAGGGAAAACATATTTTGTAATACGGTACCTATCGGGCTTACTATATTGCATCGATACACATCACGATCTAGATGGACCTGTTTCTGCCCAAACAAATGGATCAGGTTAGTCAAGTTGGGCCAATGTTTTAGGGCACTTCTACAAACCCTACTAATATAATTTACTAAAATTACAAACAATTTTGCTTAATTACCTTGATTTCAAACAAGTAGCCAACAAAATCATAATTCAAAATTGACTAGAAGAACTGATCTGAAGTGAATAACATATTGTTCAAGTTTTGGTAGAATAAACTAACAAGTTTTGGTATCAAGATGAAAATGGTGGCAGAGTTACAGGTTTACGCTTAGAGAAAACAATTCTAAAAGGTATGAATCAAACACTACATAATTTTATCATATATGCTACATTAAACGTGCATCTTTTCTATTTAATTATTGTATTTGCAAGGCTTGTTATGTATCAACTATGTAGGTTATAATGATCAAGTTAACACATTTCTATCTTCATTCACAGAAAATGGTGTTTTGGGGAAAAAAAATTTTATATATGATTAGCACGCTGATCCCGTCCCGTCCCGAACCCGTTTGGGATGGGACGAGGTCGGGATGAAGTTTTTCTCATCCCGTCCCGTCCCGATCCCGTATGAACGGGATGGGATAGAGATGTGTATATCTCGTCCCATCCCGTCCCGTGCCCACCCCTATATAAGACATTGTAACCTGTACATTTGTGAGATATGAGAAATACTGATAAACTTCTTCTTTGATAAACTTTCTTCACAAGCTAACACTGGGGTTGAAGAAAATTGGGTTTTTAGTGTCTGGGGTTGTTCGTCTTTTGGAATTGTGTAATGGGGTTGTTCGATTTTTGGGTGTTTTGTTGATTTTTGGAGAGAGAAGTGCAGAAGAACAGGAAAGAAAAGACTCTATTCGGTGGAAACTAAAACAGGGTGACACGTGTATCGACCACGGTTCGTGGTAGTGATTGGGTACGCCTGCTTTGAGGGATATACCAAGGCTAGTGTTTGTGTAATTTGTGTCCCCCAATTCTAGCCAGCCCGCTCCCATGGCCTGTTTTCACAGCCTTGGGGGGCGAAAATACAATTTTGCCCCCCTTTTTAACCACCTTTTCAAAAAAGTGTTTAAAGAGAGGGAGACAACATTGTATTTTCGCCCCCAAGGCTGTGAAAACAGGCCATGAGAGCAGGCTCTGTAGCAAAACTCATTTGTGTCTGCTTCACATTGCAATGGTCACCAGGCTGGCAAGTGTTTTGAGGGATAGGTGGTCATGGAAATAAATTACCATCAACAATAGAGGTCCATCGAAATTGGTCATTCTGCAATAGCTAGTTTTTTTAAGTCTAAAAAATGAGACGTCTACCACTCAATAATAATCCAATTCAACTAAAAAAAACATTTGTATTTAAAGGGCTTGAAATGTTCAAACAACAATAGAAGCTAAGCATGCATCGAGATGGGATCTCCACATGAGGAAAAAGAAAAAGAACATCCATATAAGTCACTTGAAATGTTTAAAAAAGATCACATGTGTAAGGGAAGACGAGGAAAATGAAAAAGAATATCCATATAAGGCACTTGAAATGTTTAAAAAGATGGGATCTCCACATGAGCAAGGGAAGATGTCCATATAAGGATGGGAGGTAGCATTTGGATATAAACAATTTCCAATTAGACTCCCAATATGGCCCGCAATGTATCTCAAGTGTGAACACATGAAACCAATGTTGGATATTATATATATATATATATATACATATATATGATAGTCTTGGTCTGCTTTACTCTGCTTCTCAACTCAACTCTGAAAGAGTTAGAAGAACCATTTGTTTGTTGGATCCCTATCCTTTTTTGCTCTCTACCAGCAGAATCAGCTCATAGGAGAAGCAGTTTTCTCCAATTGAGGCAGGTAAATGATTCAATCTTTATTTGAAAT